>CAUYQG010022341.1:0-15662 GCA_963574415.1 Tarsius wallacei
CGTGGTAGTGCACACCTGTAGTCCCAGCTACTTGGAAAGCTGAGGCGGAAGGATTGCCGGAGCCCAGCAGGTCGAGGCTGCGGTGGCCGGGAGCGGCCACTGCACTCCAGCCTGGGCGACAGAGTGAGACTCCAACTCAAAGAAAAAACAAAAAGAATACAGACTGTATGAAGTTAGGTGAAGTTCAGGAACGGGGAAAGGTGATACCGTGATAAAACTAAAATAAGAATTTCCCAGGGAGGAGGTGGTTATTGACTGGAAAGTGTCTGGGAACTTCCTGGGGTGACGGAAACGTGCTATATCTTCATTGGGGTGGTGGTTACAGGAGTAGACACATTTGCCCAAACTCATGAAGCCTACACTTAAAATTTGCATTTTACACTACATAAATTGCATCTCAGTTAAAAAAAAAAAAGTAATACACAGTGACTGTGGTGGTGGCTGGAAGCAGGAATACGATGTTCTGATGAGGAAGAACATGACAGTGGATTCCAGTTTTTAAAAAAATGGAAGCGGGGTGGGAAAGGGGGAATTCCAAGTACCAGAAACTTTCCCAAGTATTGAATTCCAGGGGACGAAAACTTGGACGCGTTCTACGTTTTACAGGGCGAAGGCAGGGTGCTGCTATAGCGACTAGTGAGGAACTGCCCGCCTCCGGGAGTGCCGACCCAAGTCGGACTCCAGTGGCCCCGGGGGAACCCACCTCGCCCAGCAGCTTCCGCAGCCACCGCCGCAGAGCCCGGGCCGGATGGGCGGGGCCTAGCCGGCGTCGCGCTGACGTCACGCGCGCGCTGACGTCGCCCGCGGCCGCGGCCTCTGAAGCGGGCTGGGGCTCGGGGGGCGCCGAGTTTGACTAGTTTGGGGGCCGCTGGGCGCTTGGCGCTGCTCCCGCCGCCCGCCGCGCCCGGCAAGCCGCGCCTCGGGCGGATCGAGTGTGTCCAGCCGGCTCCTCGCGGGGACCCGCACTAGCGGCTGGGCGGCGCTCGGCGAAAGTTGGCCCCTCACGGACGGGCTGGCGGGCGGGCGGGCGGGCGGCCGCAGCAGCCATGGAGCCCCGCAGCATGGAGTACTTCAGCGCCCAGGTGCAGACGAAAGACGTCGGCGGCCGGCTGCAGGTCGGCCAGGAGCTCCTGCTCTACCTCCGCGCACCCGAAGCCATCCCGGACCTGGAGAAGGACCCGGGCCGCCTGGGCAAGACCGTCGACGCGCTCACCGGCTGGGTGGGCTCAAGCAACTACCGGGTAAGCGACTGCGGCGCGGCCGGGCCGGTCACGCCCTCCCTGGCCGGCCCTTTAACATCCCGGACGTGATGTCGGGCCGAGAGAGCCCCGGGTCCAAGGGAAAACGCGGGGGTCCCGCGGAGCGCCCCCGCTGGCGAGCCGGCCTCTCAGTACGCGAGCCGAGGACTGACTTCCCACCACCACCAAGTTTTTCCACACTTGTGAACAATGACACATTCAGCGTATCCGTGACACGTTGCGGGGTTACTTGGCAGTAGGACGCAGTGTCGATCACTTATTTTGAAAAATCAGTTTCACTTGCATATGCATGTCGTAAAGGGCTCGAAGACTTTTTAACGTTTGTGCGCACCTGGGTAAACACCACCCAGACCGAGACAGGACGTTAGGAAACAGTTTTAAGTTGAAAAGAGAGGTCGAGTAAATTCCCTCTCAATTAATGATTCTTATCCTCTTAATCGCCTGTTTCCCTTTTATGATTTTTATGTCCGGGAGGTTGTGTGCTTCGTCTTTAAAGCATCTTTAGGACTTAATCAGGTTCCTGATTGCGTTTACTTTTAAATCTAATGAAAAGATGCAGACCCCATGATGCTTTTTATTTGTCTTTTTTTAATTGACGACAGAAAGCAATCGAACGCTCCGTGTCTTTTTGTTTTGCCGCACTTGAGGACTGACTTGGATTTGAAACTGTGTTCTAGCAGGTTAGGCTGATGTTGGACAAAAAAAAAAAAAAAAAATTAAAAGGATGAGGTGCAAGAAGGAATGAGTCTTTCCTGAGTCAGTAGTAGGTAGGTTGTAATAGTAATGCAGCCACGTTGGGAGGCCAGGTAAATATTCTGTCATTAGCCTGTCCTGTAGTTGTTAGCAGTTGCTTTTCTTTCTTGTCTTCTGGTGGCAGTGTTGCTTTAAAATGCTGGCCCAAACTTCCCTGTATGAAGTGTTCTTAGTAATATATTCTTATAACCCAGCTAATGGGCTGTACTTTGAAAACTTATCCCTGTAAAGAAGGAAGGCAAACTCCAGAATTATGATGCAGATTTAATGGTAAAACCTATGAGTTTTGGAAATTTTTTTTGCAAGGATAATAAACAGTTTAAGATTTAACCACCTCAGTACTCCCTTACATACTGTCTATTTATTATTATTTTTAAAAAGCGTGGGTACCAAGTACTATGGCTCATGCCTGTGATACCAGCACTTTGGAAAACTAAGGCAGGAGGATTACTCGAGGTCATGAGTTCGAGATTAGCCTGGGCAATGTAGTGAGACACCTCCCCCAACTACAGAAAATAAAAAAAATTAACTAGGCATGGTGCCACATCACTTGAGCTCAGGAGGTCCATGCTGCAGTAAGCCATGATTGTACTACTGCTCTCCAGCCTGGGTGACAGAGTGAGTCTCTGTCTCTAAAAAAAAGAAGTCTGGGCACAGTGGCTCAGCTTGTAATCCCAGCTCTTTGGGAGGCTGAAGCGGGAGGATTGCCTGAGTCCAGTGGTTTGCGACCAGTTTGGGCGACTTGGTGAGACCTCATTTCTACAATAAATAAAAAAATTAGCCAGGCATGGTGGCACATGCCTGTAGTTTCAGCCACTTTGAAGGCTGAGGTGGAAGGGTTGCCAGAGCCCAGCAGGTCAAGGTTGCACAGCCACTGCACTTCAGTCTGGCCGACAGAGTGAGACTTCAACTCAAAAAAAAAAAAAAAAAAAAAAAGAAAGAAAGAAAGAAAATTTAAAAATTAAGAAAATAAAAAAGTTTTGTGGAAAGTTAATATTTAATAATATATCATTTCCATTTGGGGGATTATTCTTATTTCTTTGGAAGAAACAAGCTAAATTTACTTTTTAAGAAATGAATATTCACACTCAAGATAGTTGATTTTATGCTGTATCGTGGGCTGTTGTAGAAAGACAGTTCTTTGGTAATGTTTAATCCCGTTTTATTTTATTTTTAAAGTTTCCAGACAAAGTTTATTAGAGAAGGAAAAGAGGAGAGAGAGACATGCCAGAGCTGGCATGGGCAAGAGAAACTGCAACTTTTGTTGTTTACAACAGACCTTAATCCCATTTTCAAGTGAAGGCTGATGTGCCATCTTCTACACAGGTTGTAGTGAATTGGCTTTGGGCCATTTCACTCCTCAGATGTACCATCAGTGAATGACAGTGAGCAGTCATGCTCGTATCCTGTGATACCACACTATCCCAAGTTTTCTGTTGTGCCTCTGAGTCCTGCTTCCCGCTCAGTGCTGTTTTTTTCTTTTAACTGGTACTTCAGAGTTAGAGTCCATCAGGTGTCTCACCCAGGTTCTCATCTGTTTTTACTACACATTCTCTATGCTCCCTACTAGATAATGTAGCTAGAGACAGTTTCAGCAACCAGAATGTAACTGACTCAGGCCACCTTACCTGCATAACTTACTTGTAGTTGTGTCCACATAGTCTGCTTTCTTCCCTGTTACAATGGATGAGTTGCCCATCTTCCTTTTTTTTTTTTTTTTTTTTGGAGTAGGAGTCTCATTCTGTCACCCAGGCTGGAGTACAGTGGCCACTCCCGGCCACCGCAGCCTCGACCTGCTGGGCTCTGGCGATCCTTCCGCCTCAGCCTTCCAAATAGCTGGAACTACAGGCACGCGCTACCACACCCGGCTAATTTTTTTGATTTATTGCAGAGATGAGGTCTCACCAAGTTGCCCAGGCGAGTCTCGAACCCGCGGGCTCAGGCAATCCACTCACCTCAGCCTCCCAAAGCGCGGGAGTACTGGCTGAGCCACCGAGTCCGGCCATCTTCCTTTCTTATGCCATTTCCTTTACATAAGTATTAGATCCCATACACTCTTGCCTATTCAAGGACATTGATCAGTTCTGCTCTCTCTTTACTGAATCATTAGTTCTCTCCTTTCTACTGAATTCTGTAGTTTGAAGACTTTTCTGACATTGTTAGTGAAAGGCCATTCTAATTAGTCTTTTATTTGAATTTTATGAAAGTTATCAAACTAGGTAATCATTTTTTAATCAAGATACAATAAAACATTTAACTCATTTAAAAAAAAGTATCAGGAATTTTTGAACATACAGATAGAATTGTACTTAAATTTCAAATTATACTGAACAAGGTAATAATTTCTCTTTGGATTTGATAGCCCTTCAGAATTTGAGTGAGTGTCTTCTCTATGCTGCGTATGTGAGATGCTAAAGATCCAGTTGTGAACAAGGCAAAGCCCATTCATTCAACTTCATTCCGACATTCATTGATGACTTACCATTTGCAGTCATTTAGTTTTCTAGGGACTGCAGATACAGTAGTGGAAAAAAGCCGAATCTTTGCTTTGTGGACTTAGCTTCTAGAAGTGGGAGAGAGGAATATGCAGGAAAGATGAAGACATCTATAGTATGTTAGGCAATGATAAGTGGTTTGAAGAAAACATTGGAGGAATAGGGAGTGTTTAGCAGGATGTGGATGTTGAAATTTTAAGTAGTTGATCATGAAAGATTTCACTGAGGGTGACTTACAGAGAATGGGAAAGTGAGATACCTGCTGTTGTATTAGAAAGAGGTAGACAGGTATTCAGATTAGATCATTTAAGGTAGCATAGGCTTGTAAATCAACATGGTGTGAAAGAATGAGGATGAAATTCTATTTTGGGGTGTCAAGTAAGTGAGGTGTCATGTGAGTGCAGACACTAAAGAAAATACAGGAGTGAAGAATGATTCAGACAGAGGAAACAGCAAATTCAGAGGTCTTAGTTTTATTGAGGAACGTAAAGCCAGCATAGCTAGAGTTTAAATGAGTGAAGTGTTAAAAAAGATGAGTTTTAACAGGTGGAAACAGTCTCATAGAATTTTATTCTAAATATGGTGGCGGTAACTAGGCTCAGCAGCTATCCCTGTAGTCCCAGCTACGTGGGTGGCTGAGGTGGGAGGATTACTTAAGGCCAGGAGTTCGAAACCAGCCTGGGCAACATAGTGAGATTCCACCTCTAGAAAAAATAATAAAGTGGAGGGTTATATGTGTGTGTGTGTGTTTGGGGGGAGAATGGTTGCTTCATGGAGTGTGGACTATAAAGGAACAACAGAACAAGCATGGAGATAATGGTGGCTAGGGCTGGTTCGATAGCAACAATAGTGTGAGAAGTGGAAAATTTGGGATATGGTTTGGTGGTAGATCCAATAAGTGGTCCTGTTAGATTGGGCGTGAGGATTGAGAGAAAGAGGAATTAGGGGTACTTGCCTTGCTTGAGCGATAGGGTAGCCTTTACTGAAGAATATTTACTATAGAGAATTTTTTAACTGAAATAGGGAAGGCTAAGAAAGAACAGGTTGGGTGAAGGAAGTAAGAAGTTTAGTTTTTACCATATTAGGTTTGAGAAGGTTGTTTAACGTCCAAGTTGAGATGATAGACAATTGGGGTCTTCAGTTGAGTGAGAAGTCATACTTGGAGATTAAAAATATGTGAATAGGCATAGATTTGATATTTATGCTCTGGCATTTGACTTTTGCTAAGGACAGTTCTGCAATTTCAGGATTCTTCAAAATTTTAAATGGTATTTATTATGACAATAATGTTCTCTCACATAATGCAGTTAATGCATACTGTTTGAAGAGTCCTTAGGAGTGCCAGGAACTGTCTTAAGTGCTTTATTTGCATTATCTCATTTAATCTTTAAGATGGCCTTAGACAGTCAGTGTACTATTATTTTTCCTGCTTTGTAGAAAAGGAGAATCTTGCCTTCGGTCATAGACCTGGTAAATTAGTGGAGGAGTTACTTGAGCCTAAGGAGATTAGAATAGTTACTCTTTTTCTTTTCTCTACTTGTGTAAAACTCTCTAGTATCATATTATTTGTCAGCTGTGTGCTCACTTTTGTACATTATAAGGATTAGTAACATTTACATTTCATCTGCAACCATATAGTAAGTTGACTCCAAATGTGGAGAAAATAATAAATAAAAGCATTTATAACTATGTAGTGCTGGACTAAGTTATGTGCTAGGATTTCATGTCTTCTCTTGGACTTTAGAATCACAGCCCCTTTGGCATTCTAAAGATGATACTTTCCAATGTGGTGTCACCTCAGTTATATATCCTATAGAGTATTAATTTCTTCAAATATGCCTTTTTTTAGTTTGCCAAAAAAGATGAGGTTTATCTATCAATTGGTGTATATTGATTTTGCCTATTTCTTATACCTACCTTCCAGGTGAATATCCAGGTTGTTTTTAATTTTTTTTTTTTTTTTTGGAGTCGGAGTCTCACTCTGTGGCCCAGGCTGGAGGGCAGTGGCACACGCTCATGGCCACCGCAACCTCAACCTGCTGGACTCAAGCAATGCTTCCCCCTCAACCTTCCAAGTAGCTGGAACTACAGACTCACGCCACCATGCCTGGCTAGTTTTCGTGATTTATTGTAGAGACGAGGTCTCACCAAGTTGCCCAGGCTGATCTTGAACCCCTGGGCTCAGGCATTCCTCTTACCTCGGCCTCCCAAAGTGCTGGGATTATAGGCATGAGCCACCATGGCGGACCAGAAAAACAAGCATTTATTTATTTTTAATTTTTATTATTTATTTATTATTAATTTTTATTTTTATTATTTGTTATTTTTTTCTCTTTTAATTTTTATTTTGAAAATGTGGGGTACAATTCAGGGTTAGGTATACAAATGTTCATTGTGCAGGTACCCTTATTGATGAGGTCTGCCCTCCCCTTTCCCAAACACACAAACATTTCTTGATGTCAAATATCCAGGGTTCAAGTTTCCAGATTTTTAAATTAGCTATTAAGAAAAATCAGGATCCAAATAAGATCCACATATTGTAATTTGTTAATGTATTTGCTTCTTATTGCTGCTGTAACAAGTTACGACACAACTTAGTAGCTTACAATAACTATTCTTTTATAGTTCTGAAGGCTAGAAATCTAAAATGGGTTTCACTGAAATAAAATCATTGTCAGCAAAATTGTATTCCTTATAGAGCCTTTAGGGGAGATTTTCCAGCTTCTGAAAGATGCCTGCATTTCTTGGCTTGTGATATCTTTCTACATCTTCAAAGCCAGCAGTATAGCATCTTCGAATCTTTTTCTCTGTCTTCTGCTTCTGTTATTACATCTCCTATGACTATGACTCTTGGCTTCCTTCTTCTAAGGACTATTGTCTATATAAGGACTCTTGAAATAAACTAACACATGTATGGTCAAGTAATTTTCAACAAAAATGCCAAGAATACACAGTGGGAAAAGAAAGGATAGTCTCTTCAATAGATGGTATTGGGAAAACTGAATATTCACATGTAAAAGAATGAAGTTGGTCTCTTATTGTACAACACACAAAAATCAACTCAAAATGGATTAAAGACTTAAACATAGGACCTCAAACTGGAAGACTCCTAGAAGAAAACATAGGAGAAAAACTGTTTGACATTGGTCTTGGCAGTGGTTTATTGGATTTGACACCGGTAACAAAACACAGGCAACTGAAGCAAAAATAAGTAAGAGTACATCAAGCTAGTATGTTTTTGGCACAGCAAAGGAAACAATAAAACAAAAAGTCAACTTACTGAATGGGAGGAAATATTTGCAAACCAGGTATCTGATAAGGGTCATGAGTTGGTCTATCTATCTGTCTGTCTGTCTATTATCTATCTATCTATGACATGGTCTCTCTCTGTCACCCAAGCTGGAGTACGGTGGTGCAGTCCCAGCTCACTGCAGCCTTGACCTCCTGGGCTCAGGTTATCCTTTCGCCTCAGTCTCTCCAGTAACTGGGACTAAAGGTGTATGTCACCTTGCCTGGCTGATAAGGATTTATAAAATGTATAAGGAGCTCATCTACCTCAACGTGAAAAGATATTGAACATGAATTATTGTCGGGGAAGTGTAAATCAAAACCACAATGAGATATTACCTCACATTATTTAGGATGTCTGTTATCAAAAAAATCAAAAGATAAGTATTGATGAGGATGTGTAGTAGAGAGAACCTTTGTACACTGTTGATTGGAATGTAAATTTGTACAACCAACATGAAAAGTGATATGAAGTTTCCTAAAACAAAACAAAACAAAATGGAACTACCATATGTTCCAGCAATCCCACTTCTGAGTATGCATCCATAGGAAATAAAAATCACTATCTTAAATAGATAATTGTTTTCCCATGTTCACTAAGCATTATTCACAGTAATCAAGATATGGAAACAGCTTGAGTGTCCATCAACAGATGAATGGATAAAGAAAATGTGATGTGTGTGTGTATACACCCCAGCACACACAGTAGAATATTATTCAGCCATAAAAATGAAGACAATCCTGCCATTTGTGACAACATGGATGAAACTAGAAGACATTATACTACATGAAATGAGCCAGAAACACAAAAAGAATACTGCATGATCTCACATATATGTGGCATTAAAAAAAAAAGAAAGTCAAATTTGTAGTAAGAACAGAATGGTGATTACCACGGGTTAGGAATAAGGGAAAAGAAGAGGTATTGGTCAGAGGATACACACTCTCAGTTAAAAGATGATAACAACATTGTAGTGTATATTGTACTTGAGATTTGCTAGGAGAGTAGATGTCAAGTGTTCTCTCCACAAAAAAAGTGGGGTGGGGGGGAACTCTTGTGATACCTGGGCCTAGGATAATCCAGGGTACTTTTTCCCTCTCAAGATCATTAGCTTCATCATATCTGCAGAGTCCCTTTGCTATGAATTATATTCACAGGTTCTGGAGGGCTAGAATGTGAATACCTTTGTGAGGCCATTACTCTGGCTACCAGAGTTAACATATTTAATAAATAACTTTTAATGTTTCCCCCTCAGTCTCTTTGATTTTAAAAATTCTTGAATTTTATTTGTGGTAGAATTTCCCACAGTCTGGATTTTCTAATTTTGTTTCTGTAATGATATTTGACTGTTCCCTCTGTTTTTCCTGTAAATTGGTAACTTAGTTTCCTTTTTTCCCTCACTGTCTAGACTATTTTGTAGGTAATGCTTTCCTTCCTTCAGGAGGCACATAAGGTCTGAATCACTTTTTTGTGGTGTTAGAAGCCATTAATGTTCAGTGTGTAGATTGACATTGATCTTGGCAGTGGTTTTTTGGATTTGACACCAGCAACTAAACACAGGCAACAAAAGCAAAACTAAATTAAGACTACATCAAAATAATATGTTTTCTGCATAGCAGAGGAAGCAATCAACAAAACAAAAGGCAACCTACTGAATGGGAGAAAATATTTGCAAACTGTAAATGGTGCTATAGTGTCATTCCTTCATTTATCAGTAATGAGAAACTTTTTCCATTTCTAACTATTTAGTTATCCAGTGGTATGTTTTATATGGAATGGTAAATATGTTTATATGATTCCTTCCTTTTACTTACTAATTATGTAAATAATAAGGTGGTTTTTAGCATCCTCCAATGTTGGCCAAATAGTTCTTTTTTAGTGTCATTATGAACCTGCTTATATAGACATATCAAATGTATTTCAAGACTATTCAGTTATTATTTTTTTAAATATTCAAACAGTTCTGTTTTGACTTGACCCTAATAATCTTTGATAGTTTCTTTGCTGTCTGGTATCATAAGATGATATCTATATTTCTTGGCTGCAGCTCTGGAATCAGATACCTCTCCGAGAAGTTTTGATTTGTTTTTGTGGGAAATAGTATCTGGAAACTACAGTGTGGTGCTAGTGGTGCTCATCGTTTAATCATTGTTTCTAGATTTCTCCCAGTGGACAGAGTTAGATTTTATTTTAATTTTAATTAAAAGTACATCATGACTTTATACTGATATTTCCAATTCAGGACTACAGTTTTTACTTAACTTATGTCTTCTATAAGTATCCCCTATCAACAACAAGAAGATTTCTAAAAACAGTGAGCGTCTTTTTTGTAGTTTTTTTTTTTATCTGTAGGGTATATCTCACTGAAGAGATGGAGTCAATTACAGTATTGTAAAATCACTTGGAATAAGCATTTGTGTAACCACAAAAAAAGTTCCTAACTGGATATAAATTTAGATTCATTAATTAAATTAAATTAATTGATTTCTTTTTAGAGACAAGGTCTTGCTTGACAAAGTCAGCCTGGAGTTCAGTGACACAATCATAGCTCACCATGGCCTCAACTCCTGGGGTCACATGATCCGCCTGCCTCAGCCTCTCCAGTAGCTAGGACTAAGGAATGAACTACCACACCCAGCTATTTTTTTTTTAATTATTTTTTTGTACGGATGGGGCTCTTACAGTGTTTCCCAGTCTGTTCTCAAACTCCTAGCCTCAAGCAGATTCTCTACCTCGGCCTCCCAAAGTGCTAGGATCATAGGTGTGAGTTACCATGCTTGGTCCCTTTATTTCATTTTCAGTGAAAGCAGTTATTGCAAAAGAAAACATTCAAAGAAGTCTGGGTTCTTTCTCTGATCTTCATATCCTATTCCCAACCATTAAACCTTTTTTTTTTCCATTTATTTTTCCATTTTTGTTTTTAATAAACATTTATATCTTCTATGTATTTTAGTTCCCTTTTTTGGATACCTTGCTTTTTTCACTTAATATATCTTGGAGATCATTGTGTAGCAGAATTAGGGTAGTCCTCATTTTTATTTTTAAAGTGTCATGGTATCCTAGAGTGTAGATATACGATAGCTTATTTAATCTGCTCCATATTAATGTATGTTTGGATAGTTTCCAGTCTCTTGCAGTGATAATCTTTGCATGCGTTTTCATAATTTTGCTGTGTATCCTGAGGATAGATTTTTAGGTGTGTTCTTCTTAAAAGTACAGATTTTCCATGCTTATTTGAACTACTGCTTTAATTGTGTGTTATATTTTATATGTAATTGAGACTATTTTTAGATTTTCAGTTATGTTTTTAAACAATTTTATTACATAATTCACCTTCTATACAACGCACTCATTTGAAGTATACATTGATTTTTATGTATCCACAACTTTGTGCATCCATCACCACAATTTTAAAACATTTTCATTACTTCCAAAAGAACCCTTTACCTTAAACATCTCCCCCACTTTCTACACCCAGTCCATCCCACTCCTAAGCTATTACTGTTCTGCTTTTTATCTCTTTAGATTTGCCTATTCTAGACATTTCTTATAAATTGAACCGTGTAACATGTGACCTTTTGTGGCTGGCTTCTTGTAATATTTTCAGGACTCATCCAATTTGTAGCATGTATCAGTCATTCCTGTAAAATTTTATGGTATGTATATACCATATTTTATTTATCTGTGCACATTAGTTGATGGACATATGGACTGTTTCCATTTTTTGACTGTTGTGAATAAATGCTGCAATGAACATTGATGTACTAATAATATGTATCTGTTTGAGTCTCATGAGGTGCATGGCTATTTGAGTTGAGTTCTTTGAGTGTATACCTAAGAGAATTCCTGGGCCATGTAGATGTTTAACTTTTGGAGCAACCACCAAACTGTTTTCTACTGTGGCTGCACCATTTTACATTCCCAACAGCAATGTTGCAAGGGTTCCAGTCTCTCCACACATACCAAAACTTGATATTTTTCATTTTCCTAGTATGTGTGAAGTGATCTTATTGTGGGTTTGATTTGCATATCTCTAATGACTAATGATGTTGCACATCTTTTCACAGGCTTATATGTCATTGTGATGTGGATTTTTCAGGTCAGCCTGGGCTTCGAGAGTGGCAGCTCAATGGGTCAGTCAGCCAAGCCCCAGAGACGGTAGTCTGGAGGGGCTGGTGAATCTAGCTCTGGAAGTGTCAGCTCTAATGGGTGCAAGCCAAGCCCTGAGTGTTGCGATTCGGTGGGCTGGCAGGCCTAACCCCCGTGGTGTTGGCTCTAATGGACTGGCAAGCCAAGCCCTGAGAGTGTTGCTGGTTTGGTAGGCTGGCAAGCCTATCCCCCGAAGTGTCGCAGCTTTGGAGTTTCGCCTTCTTCTGGCAGCTCTCCTGGTTCAGCTGGCTCTGTCGGCTGGCAAGCCAGCCTCTGGGGTGTACAGCTCTTCAGGGTCAAGGTTCTTGTCTCCTGCCCGGGAAGAATGAGGGACATGGACAGACGGAAAGTGAGAAAGCAGGATTTATTGAGAGGACAGAGGAACTCCTACAGTGAGAGGGGGCCTCTCTAGGGCTGAAAACTTGGTGCTTACAGAGCCTTAAGTCCAAGCTGTGAGCTCTCGCTGTTCTGATTGGTCAAATATTAAGGACCAATGAGGTAAGGGCCTAATGGTGAGCTGATTGGTTCATCCCAGCAGTGAGTACTTAAGCTTTAGTTTGAGAGGCTTGCAGGGAGCTTCTTTACCAATGCTGAGCCTGAGAGGCCTGCCGGGAGTTCACTACCTTGTTACCAGAGGACCCTCCTGGCTGTCTGCCTAGGCTTTTTCTAGCTATCGCCTGTCTCAATTGTATATTTTCTTTGGAGAAATGCTTATTTAACTCCTTTGCCCATTTTTGTTTTAGTAGACTACTTTTTAGAGTAGTTTTAGGTTTATGGCAGAATTGTTTGTATAGAGGAGACACAGATTTCTTATAGAATTTACCTCCTTCCTCTCAGCCTTTCCCACTGTCAGCTTTCCCCTCCAGAGTGGTAGGTACTGTTGTTGAAACTGATGAGCCAACATTTACACATCGTCACCCAATGTCCACAGTTTACATTAAGGTTCACTCTTAGTGTTGTGCATTCTGTGGGTTTTGACAGATATAGAATGACATGTATCCACCATAGTAGTATAACACAAAATAGTTTTACTGCCCTAAAAATTCTCTGTGCTCTGCTCTTCACTCTTCCCTCCCTCCAAACGCTGGCAACCACTGCTCCTTTTATTATCTTCATAATTTTGTCTTGTCCATAATGTCCTGTGGTTGGAATCTAACACTATGTAGCCTTTTCAGATTGACTTCTTTCAATTAGTAGTGTGCATCAGAGGTTCCTCCATGTCTTATTCATGGCTTGATAGCTCATTTCTTTTTAGCAATGAACACTATTCCATTGTCTTGCATGTACCATAGTTTATTTATCCATTTACCTACTGAAGATTATTTTGGTTTCTTCCAAGTTTACCGGCCATGAATAAAGTTACTTTAAAACATGAGCATGCAGATTTTGTGTGGACCTAAGTTTTCAGTTTCTTTGGTTAAATACCAAGGAGGATGTGTGGTTACTGGATTGTGTGGGAAAAGTATGCTTAGCTTTATTTAAAAAACTGCCAAAATGGCTATACCATTTTGCGTTCCTACCAACAATGAATAAGAGTTCCTGTCTCTCTATATCTTTGCCAGCATTTAGTATTGTCAGTGAGTTTTGGTCATCCTAATAGGATGTCTTGTTTTTGTTTACAATTCCCTTACAACATATGATGTTACGCATCTTTGCATATACTTGCTGTCTCTATATCTTATATCTTCTTTGATGTCTGTTCAGATCTTTTGCCCATTTTTTGATTGAGTTGTCCATTTCTTTTTTTTTTTGAGTAGAAGTCTCACTCTCACTGTTGTCCAGGCTGGAGTGCAGTGGCATGCCCAGGCCACCACAGCCTCAACCTATCCTTCCACCTCAGCCTTCTAAGTAGCTGGAACTACAGGCACACGCCACCACGGCTGGTCTTGAACCCCTGAGCTCAAGACAATCCTCTCGCCTTAGCCTCCCAAAGTGCTGGGATTACAGGCTTGAGCCACTGTTCCCAACCTGAGTTGTTCATTTCTTACTGTGGAGTTTTAAGAGTTCTCTGTATATTTTAGATAACAGTCTTTTGTCAGATATGTATTTTGAATAGATTTTCTTCTAGTCTGTGGCTTATCTTTCCATTCTCTTGACATTTCTAGAGCATACTTTTTTTTTTTTCTTTTTTTGAGTTGTAGTTGAATGGAGTCTCACTCTGTCGCCCAGGCTGGAGTACAGTGGCACGCTCACGGCCAACCCAGTGTTGAGAGCAGAAGTTTTTAATCTTAATGACGTCTACCTTACCAATTATTTCTTTCATGGCATACCTTTGGTGTTGTATCTTAAAAAGTCATTGCTGCACCCAAGGTCAATTAGATTTTTTTCTTCTAGGAGTTTTATAGTTTTACATTTAGTTTTATGATTATTTTGAGTTCATTTTTTGAGAGGGGTTTAAAGTTTGTTTCTGGATTCATTTTTTTCCATGTGGCTCTTCAGTTGTTCTTCATTATATTGCCTTTGCTTTTTTGTCGGAAATCATTTGACCATATTCATGTAATATATTTCTTGGCTTTCTATTCTACTTGCTTATTTAAAAAATTGGATTATTTGTCATTTTACTATTGAGTTATCAGAGTTCTTTTTGTATTTGGAATACAAGTCCCTTATCAGATATATGATTTACAAATATTTTCTCCCATTCTGTTGGCTGTCTTTTCACTTGTGGTGTTGTTTTTTGAAGACCAGGTATTTTTAGTTTTGATAAAGTCTAACTCACTTTTTGTTGTTGTTGTTGTTGCTTGAGCTTTCTGTGTCCTATCTGAGAAACTAGGTCACAATGACTTACCCTGTGTTTTCTTTTAACACTTATGTAGTTTTAGCTTCATATTTAGGTCTGTGATCCTTTCTGAGCTAATTTTTTGTGTATGGTGTGAGTTGTAGTAACCTAATTTCGTCCAGTTGTCCCAGTACCATATGTCGAATCTTCCTCCGTTGGATGATCTTGGCACCCTTGTCAAAAATCAGTTGCTCATAAATATATGGGTTTATTTCTGAACTCTCAGCTCTATTGTATTAGTTTTTATTTCTGTGCTTATGCCATTGTTGTACTATCTTGATTACCCTAGTTTTATAGGAAGTCTTGAAATTGGAGAGTTTGAGCTCTTCAACTTTTTCAAGATTGGTTTGACTATACTGGACCCCTGGAATTTCCATATGTTAAGATCAGTTTGTTACTTTCTGCAAAGAAGCCAGTTGGCTATCAGATCAGTGTTTTGCAAATATTTTCTCCTAGTGTGTGTGGCTTGTCTTTTCATTTTCTTAGCCATGTGTTTTAAAAAGCAGATGTTTTTAGGTTGGCGAAGTCTGGCTTATCAATTTCTTGTTTTCTTTTTATGAATTGTCTTTTCATGTTGTATCTAAGAATTCTTTCTTTACTCCAGGTCAGAAAGTTTTCTTCTAGTAGTTTTATACTTTTAGGTTTTATGGTCCTGTTTCCTGTTTCTGATCCATTTTTGAGTTTGTTTTTTTTGTATTATGTGATGTATAGGTTGAGGTTCTTTTTTATTGCGCATGGATGTTCATTGAATTGCCTTTGCACAGTTGTTGGATATCAATTGACTGTTATAAGTGTGGGTTTGTTTTTGTACTCTCTATTTCATTGATCTATATGTTTGTCCTTTTATAAATACCAGACTATCTTGATTACTGTAGCTTTATTATTATTATTTGAGTCAGAGTCTAACTCTGTCACCCAGGCTGGAGTGCAGTGGCATG
>CAUYQG010022345.1:0-50165 GCA_963574415.1 Tarsius wallacei
TTCCGAGTAGCGGGAACTACAGGCGCACGCTACCACGCCCGGCTAATTTTTTGATTTATTGTAGAGATGAGGACTTGCTTGCCCAGGCGGGTCTCGAACCCGCGGGCTCAGGCAATCCACTCACCTCAGCCTCCCAAAGGCATGGGATTACAGGCTGAGCCACCGAGCCCGGCACCAGACACATTTTTTTGATACCTTGCTTTTGTCACTCAGAATTACCTCATAGAAATATCTTTAAGACTTTAAGTCATCAGGCATAGTTCTAATTCCGTCTTTAAAATTATTGTATAATAAAGCCATGGAACAATTTACCATAATCTATTCACCCATTCCCTTACTGATGGATAGTGACTTTGATTACCATTCTTGGCTATTTCAAAAACTGCCACACTAAATGTCACTGTATAATGCCCTTACATGTTGAAATAAATTGAAATATATTCACCAAAATGGAATTGCTCAGTCAGAGGTACGCATAATTTTAATTTTAGTAGATGTTGACAGATTGCATGCCTAAAAGGCTGTAATACTTCACATTTCCACTAACGATGTATATTATTATGCTTTATTTCTACAAACCTGGTGGAAAAAATATTTTAGGTCTTGATAAATGTGCCCCTCTAATAGCTGAAAAAGAGATATTGTTACTTTAATTTTTTTATATTCCTAAGCTGAAGCAACTATTCATATATTTTTGTCCATTCCACTTGTTCATCTGTGAATTATCTATCATTAGGCTTTGCCCATTGGGTTATCTTTTTCTTATCCATTTGGAAGAGTCTTTTGTGTACAGAAAATTATTCCTCATGTCATCTGAATTGCAAATACTTTTTCCCTAACTGTTGTTTTTCTAATTTTTTTTCTTACTGTTGTAAAAGTTTTCAGAAATATTTCTATAAACAAATTTTGTCTACAGTTTGTTTTATAACTTTGGATATACGGTGTTATTTTGATAGAATTTCCCAAAGCCTAGATTATACACTTACTTTCCTATATTTTCCCAGAAGGTATTTTCTTTCATATTTAAGATTTTTATTGCTATTTAACTTCATTATGTATCTGAAAAGAAGTGCTCTATTTTCATTTTCTTTCAGATATTTAAACACATTTTTAATAAGTAAATACATTTGCTCATTGAATTTAACTACTAGTATTTTGTCAAATATTGACTTCTTATATACATTGGTTAAAGAAAACTGTCCTACTTGTGTATTTTATCTAATTTTTTTTCTTTTACCAAGACCACATTTTGCTGAATATCATAGTTTTATAGTATGTTTTGATAAAGCAAGAAAACGATTACTCCTCCTCTTTTCCATACTTTTCCTAGTAATAGTTAGAAATATATTTTTCTATGTATAGCTTAAGATTATTCTATCCAATTCCTAGTAAAGCACTAGTCTGATTTTCATTAAAATTACATTAAATGTATATATTAAATTTAAGTGATACTAGTTAATTTTACAGAGATTTAACAAATATTCTGTACAAGCTACTAACTATGACCCTATGGAATCCAGGCAATTTAATGAATATTAGGTGGTAGAGATGTTAACTTACAATAGACATTTAATTAGAAACAAGAATTACAAACTACATTTGTACTGTTCCCAGCTTCATCAGTAATTATGGAACAGTATAGGGTGTGTCCAGTTTTGTATGCATCTTTGTGTTGTTTTCACTCCAAATTTTGTGTGAGATTATTTTCTACTTATTTACAATTTACTTTTGGTTTACTTCTGCTGGTCATCCCATCTCTGTATATTTGTAAAAAATTGGAATTACGTGTGTCATAATAGGTGGTTAGTGTTACTTATTTGATAAAGAGTGTTTTTCCATTAAGCTGTAGGTTCTATTAGGGCAAGGGCCATGTCAAATGTTATTGTCATTGCTTCTCTGCATTATAGCTAGCATAGTGCCTAGAAAATAGAAAATGTCGTGTGTTAAATTTATGAATAAATTAAATACTTAACATTAAAACTGCAACAAAATTTTAAAATCTCTTTTGCACAGATATAAGGCTTCTATACTTTCTGTATGATAATTCTAAACCAATGTTTTTCAAATACTTTTGGCCATGACTGTCATTAAGAAATACTCTTCAGGGCGAGATAAGACCTGTGATCCCAGCACTTTGAGAGGCCAATGTGAGAGGATTGCCTGAGCCCAGGAGTTTGGGACCAGCCTAGGCAATATGGCGAGACCTCATCTCTATCAAAAGTTGATAATAAATAAATATTTTAAAATTAGCCAGGTGTGGTGTCACTTGCCTGTAGTCCCAGCTGCTTGGAAGGCTGAGGCTGAAGTATCATTTGAACACTGTAAGTTGAGACTGCGGTAGCTGTGATCCGGTCACTTCACTCCAGCCTGGGTGACAAAGTGAGGCTCTGACTCAAAAAAAAGAAAAAAAAAAGAAATACTTTTCTGACACGACTGAGAACACATATGCATTTGTTCCATGAAGTAATTCTTGCCAACAATTAAACTAACTTCGTGACCTACTAAAGGATAAAACAGTTTGAAAAGTAATGCCTTGAACATTATCTTTTTTGCATCTAGGAGAAGTAATATTAATTATAACATAATCACGCTAGCACTCATATAAGTCATAGTATATTCCAGGACCTGTCTTCTGTGCTTTACATATACTAACTCACTTAATCTTTATGGCAAAGTGGCATTGCTGCATGAGTGCAATGAGGCTTAAGAGGGAAAGTGGGGTGCAGAGAAGTAATGCAACTTGGTCAAAGGCCCAGTGAGCATCAGAGAAGGGATTTAAGTTCAGGTACATTCTAGAGCTGATGCACTTACCACAACAGTCAATTGCCTTTCCATTAGTAAAAGCTCTGCCTCCCAATATCTTTTTTTTTTATTTATTGCCACATCAATAACAATGACTGGTTGGAGGTTGGTAGGTTAAGAGGGTGGGAAATGGATATAATCCAAAGAAACCACAGTTCATATGTAATTGATTTATTAATTTTCACATCTGGCTATGTTTGCTAATATCAAGTATCCTCATTTAGGACAGTCTATGTTATAAGTTGGTCATGCTTTAGTAGCTATTTCTGTTCTTACTATCCATGATTTGGGACTTCTTTGATGCACTTAGTGCCTTGGAAAGATCAGTGACGTTTATCTGGGACAAGTATCAGCTCCAGGTCTCAGGAGACAACAAGAACTCTGTCTCATTCTGTCTTATTTGGTATTTCTGGTATTTGGATAGCTGCAATTTTGATACCATCTTTGAAAAAAACATATGTCCACATGTATGTTTGCTATAGTATTCATATAGGTGTGCTATATGATTATTTTAGAGAAACTCAACCAGAACGAGTTGTCAAGAAAACTGATGTTCTACTATCTTACAGTTTTTTTGTTGTTCACAGTAACATTTTCAACTATACTGTGACTATGTTTTATCATTTTTAATACTCTAAGCACAGACTAAGATGCTTCATTTATATCTTGTCATCCAAGAATTCAGAAGCATACAAGTTACTTTGAAATGATTTTTATATATTCTGATAAAGCTCTGGAACATTGCATTATCTTATCTTTCTCCTTTTGTTTTTTTCACCTTATATCAAAAAGCATTTAGGGTCAAGGGGCAAAGTTGCAATTTTGACTCTGCCATGTGTTAGTTTGGGCAAGTTATTAGTATCACTAAACTCTTTAATCTGTAAAATGAGAAAAATGATAGGACTTTTACTCAGGTTTTGTTAGAGTCAGAGTTGAGCGATTCTCAAAGTATCTGAAATACAGCAAATGCTGAATTAAATATTAATCCAATTACAATTTTCAAAATCTAGATTCAAAAGGTAAATTAATCAGAAAGCATATAATCTTATAGCAATTAAGATAAACTGATGGTAGGCTTTTCAGCACTGATAAAAATTACTTGGATGTCCAAATGCTTTAAAAATGTTAAAACTGAAGAGCCTGTAAAACATTGATGTCTCAGTATTCGCTTCGGCAGCACATATACTAAAACTGAAACAATACAGAGAAGATTAGCATGGCCTCTGTGCAAGAATGATACACAAATTCGTGAAGCATTCCGTATTAAAAAAAAATTAATGGCTCTTCTCTTTTCAAAGTGTAAGATTATTGTATTAGTGTGATAAATACGTGGATTTTGTTCATTCTTTTGAGTCTTAATCAATATGGCCTTTGTAAATTTGTGTAAAATTTTGTGGGCGTGCATTTTATTCATTATTTTATATTTTATTATTTTAACTTACCAAAAATTGTATATATTTATGTGCAACATGATGTGACATATACACACACACATACACACACACACATTGTAGAATGGCTAAATTGAGTTAATTAATACATGCATTACCTCATATTGTTCTCACTTTTTTGTGGTAAGAAAACTTAAAATCTACTCTCTAATCATTTTTCAAGAATACAATATATTGTTATTAATTATAGTGTAAATTTTTGTCATCACTCATAACATGATTGGAATGAGGTCAAGTAAGCATCATCTGAAAGTCTTTTCTAAGATGGCGCTCAGAAATTGTTTTGTTTTGGTAATTAACAACTTGTGATTTTACATACTTAGAGGACACATTAAATGAAATTTATGTTGCATAATTTATCTAGTGTTTGCTGTAGTAATTATTTCCAGTGAATGCTACAGTCCTTCTCCCCATGCCTTTGGGGCAAAAATATAAGGGGCAGGAGCATGGCTTTTCCCACAATGGTTAGCTCTGTGTCTTGCACCTTATTCTTTTTCTACTGAGGATGTATTATGTGCTTAGTATGATGCCTGATACTGTGGGTTATTTAAATCATGGGGGGCAGTTAAAGATATGGTAATGGAAGAAGATACAAGCTCTGAATAGAACTAAGAAGTAAAGGATCACAAAATGTAACATTTAACTGCTGTTATTGCAGGAGAGCGTAGTATTCTTTGGGGTTCTTTCCTTTATGAAGTTACAATAAAGTTGGGGGCAGCTTATGAACTCATATAAATTTGTGCTAGCAACTATATATGAGTTTGATGTCCAAACAAATAAATGCTAGTCACTCCTTTCTCATCACCAAAATGCACTTAGTTGGAGGTTCTAAAGATTCAGGTTACAAATTTGAAAAATAGTGTCTTTTTATCTTAAAATTATTTTGGCCTTTCTGAGATTCAAAACTGCCACATTGTTAAGAAAGAGACCATTACAGACACATAAAGTTTCTCTTGCAAGTTCACAAGTGCTTTCCCTGCTTCCTTTCCTTCTCAATATAGGTCCCCTGAGCTGCATTGAAAGGCGTAATCTTCTCTCTTAGAACTGTATAAATACAGTAAGCCCCAGTAAAAACAGACGGTTGGTGTGATCATTTTTAACAGCCCCGGAGATGTCCATATGCTATTCAGTAATGTGGCATCTGCATGGCCCTTTAGCTGTGGAGTGTACTTTAAACATAAGCAATTTTTAAGCAACAAGGTGTCAACTATTCATCCATGTGAGGCAAATCAGTCCTGCTGTACCCCTGAGTACAATCAGTGAAAACCCTTAGAGTGTTCTTAACCACCCACCCTCCCCAGGCACACAGCATGTTCTTTTAATACAGTTACATTATTGTGCCTCCAAGTCAAAAAAAAAAATGTGAGGTAAAATACTCATTTAATTAGTATTGGAGTCACTAAGTCACTGCTGTGCTGGCATTTTCCACCAGTGAAACATGGGAGTGTTTATCTGGTTGTGGACAGAGCTTCTATATCCTACTCTCGTGCAGCTATGTAGTTGCTGAGTCTAATCTAGCACATTCTATACTAACTAGTAAAAAAAACAAAAACAAAAACCTCCAGAATAGGAATAGTTTAACCAAGTTAATTCTGAAATATTTAGAGCAGCCCTGCTTTTTCTGTTGTAATCTCTATCTACAACAAATTATTATATTATTGTCCTAAGTCCTTATTTCTTCTCTTCCATCATTGCACCTTTAACATGAAGCAGGTTAAAAGAGATCTCATATGTAATAGTTACATCTTGGTAGACACATTATCAAAAACAACAACAACAACAACAACTAAGGATAGAAAATATTTGTTGGTGAAATAATTTGTGGGATTTACCCCAATAAGCAACATTACAAAAATAAGATAGAAAATGGCTGAGCCTGACAAAGTTTTTAATGGCTGTGCTGTTAAATGTTCTGATATTTGTTCATGTTGGCTTATGGACCCATATAATCATAAACAGACGTGTATTCATTTAGTTATTCATTCATGTACTATTTATTGAATGCCTACTATACCCCAGGCACTATACTAGACCTCCCAAAATATGGCAGTGAACATAAAATGCTTAGCAGTAAGGAACTTAAATTATAATAGTGGGAGACAGAAACTAAGCAAACGCGTAAAATATGTTACTGATCTCAGATTGTGATCAGTGGTATGGAGGAAAATAAAGCAGGGACAAGGGACAGAGAGGAATGAAGTAATAGAGGTTGTAAAATTGACAAGAATGGACATGGATGACTTTACTGATGATATGGAGCAGATGAGATGGAAGTAAAGGAACAAGCTATGTGTACTAGAATGAGGTTTACCGAGTGAGCATAGGAAGGATTCACACATTCAAAAATCCTTGAGCTTCCTTGTTTGTTCAAGAAAAAGCAAAAGACTGTTGTGGATGGATCTAAGAAGAGGAGAAAAAGAGTAGTAGGAGTTGAGATCAGCTGTAGAGGTGAACGATATCAGGCCTAGTAGGACACTGAAGAAACGTGGGTTTTTATTCTGAATCAGGAAGTTTTCAGAGGGTTTGGAACAGAAGAGTGAAATGATCTGATTTAGATTTTAGAAGAATTGCAAATTAGACTATTGAGATAGATCATGGATGTGAGTGTGTATGCAGGTGTGATGCACTTTGCATCAAGGACAGAAGAAAAAAGATGATTTAGGAGTTGAATGCAGATGGTTGAGTGTTAAGGTTCTGGGTTTCCTTGTTAGTTTCTTGCCTCAATAATTTGAATAAGGCTGTTAGTGAGGTATTAATGTATCTGATTATAATTGTGTGAGTGTCTATCTCCTCTCTTAGTTTAATTATAATTGTTTTATAAATCTGGGTGCTCCTATGTTGAATGCATATATATTCATGATGGATATTTCTTGCTGGTAGATTGAGCATTTTGTCATTATGTAGTATCTTTCAGTATTCTTCTTAACTTTTATTGGTTTAAAGTCTGTTTTGTCTGCTATAAAAATATCTACTCCTGCTCTTCTTTGTTTTCTATTTGCCTGGAGCACCTTTCTCTAGCCATATATCTTGAGCCTGTGAGTGTCATTTGCAGAGAGATAGGTTTCAGAAGGATAGATTATGCTTTTTTATCCAATTTGCCACTCTATGCCTTTTGAATAGTGCATTCAGTCTGTTCACTTTTAAGTTAATTATTGATATGTAGGGATTTGTTCCTGTCATATTGCTATTAAGAGGCTGCTTTGCATTTTACGTTTTGTGGTTGATTTGTAAGGTCTGACAACTCTGTGCTTACCTATGCTCTGTGCTTAGAACTTTCTTAAGTATCTCCTGAAGCATTGGTCTGGAGGTGGTATATTCTCTTAGGAGTTGCTTGTCTGGGAAGGATTTTAATTTCCCTTCATTAATGAAGCTTAGCTAGGTGGGGTAGGAAATTCTTGGCTGGAGTTGCTTTTCTTTAAGAATGTTAAAGATTGGATGCAAATCTCTTCTGGCTTATAGAGTTTCTGCTGAGAAGTCTGCTGCAATTTTGATGGGTCTTTTTTGGTTGGTGGCCTGTCCCTTCTCTCTAGCTGTCTTTAGGAGTTTTTCTTTCATTCTTACCTTGGGAGACAGATTACCATGTGCGTTGGGATGGTCTTCTCATATAATACCTCACAGGAGTTCTCTCAATCTCTTGCATCTGCATGGTCACTCCTCTAGCAAAAGAAGAGAAATTTTCTTGGATGACATCTTGGAAGCCTTGTTCCAAGGAGGTTCTCAGTTTCCCTTTCTCTCTCTGGGATAACAATGAACTGCAGATTTGGTCTCTTAGCTTAATCCCAAACTTCTCATATGTTTTGCTCCTTCTTCTTAAGCCTTTTCTTCTTATTCTTGTCACACTGGGTTAGTTCAATAGTTCGACCCTTAAGCTCTCTGATTCTTTCCTCTTCCTGAGACTTGCTATTGTGTGTTGAAGTTCCTGGAAAAAAGTCTTCATTTCCCAGAGTTCAGATTGTCCTTTCTTAATATGGCCAGCTCAGCTTTCACCTTCTACACTGTTTGCATGTCCTGGATGATCTCTGTGCCCAGCTTCTTGTGGATCTCATTAGTATCTTTGCTATCCATAATCTGAATGCTATATAAGCCATCAAGGACAGGTCATTCTGGATGGATTCCATTGCTTGGGATCTGGGAAGGCCTCTTATGAGTATCATCTCATTATTGCTTTGAGGATAACCAATGTTTTTCACTGGTTCTCTCTCATCTGTGAGGACAGACTCTTCTCTTTTTATTTTTGTTTTTTTAGACAATTTTGCTACTGATGAGGGTAGCTATTTGTGTGGTTTTGTTTTGTTTTGTTTGTCCTCCCTCTTCTGTCCAACCTGTGGGGTGGGCAGTAGGGGCAGGAAGGGTAGAGATCTGGGGGAAACTGTCTGGACCTGTTTCATCCTTGCAGTCTGAGAAAACAGAATGTTCCCCTCCCTCCGGAACATGAGACAGGGATCCTGACTGAAACTCCAGCAGAGTCCTCCTCCCCAGACCACTTGTCAACAGGATTGACAGGCAACCAAGGCCAGTCGGCAGCTCTACTCTGTCTCAAGTACTTTTAGGGGTGTTTAGTGGCCTCCTCCCGTCAGGGCATAACTAACCTTTGGTCCAGGGAAGCAATAGGAGGTTGTTATTTCTTCCTTTGTCTGCAGGTGGACAGGGCCACTGCTATGTCCACGCTGTGCAGAGACACTCCACCTTTTAGATCCCACCATGCCCATAGAAGAGGTTATGGCCACCATGGTAGTCCGAGGGCAACTCACATGTTCAACCCTGACCCAGGGTCACAATGGCTGACATAGGCTGAAAAACTTTCCCAAACTGGTCACATTGCTTTTACTGGAGGGAGGGAGTAGGGTGCTGTCATATGGCAGAGACCACCCCTGCAGGGTTTCTCACTGAGCCTCTTCAGGTGTAGATTTGGTCTCTTAGCAAAATCCCAGCAGCTGTGGAGTGGGGCACCTGGGAGGTAGAGTTCCCTGGGTTCCATGTGGCACCTGCCTGTGCCTCTGTCTCTATTTAGAGCAATCCACTGTGCCTGGCCAGTGGGAGAGGGTGAGGGGGGAATTGTCTGGGCTGTCTCTCCCTTGGCTGAAACTCCCTTGGCTCACATGAGGTTTGTAGCAAAGAAAAGCTGTCATTTTCACTCGCCTCTTTTGTCTCCAAAGAGACAAAAGGAGTTCTCCTGCTCCTACATCTGGGTGCCTCTAAGGGTGTCCAGAGCTTGGAACTGCTCATCCTTCCCATTCCCTGGTGACCATCTGATGGACCTCATCTTGGGTTTTCAGGTAGACCTGCAAAGCCCTAGGTCCACTCCTCCACATAGGTTTCTTGACAGAGAGAGGCAATCATGTGACATTTTCACTGGGCCATCTTATAAATTAATACATTTATTGCAGGGAGTTGGCTTATCAGATAGCAGAGACTGGCTAGGCAAATCTGAAATCTGCAGGGTAGGCTGTCCGGAATGACAGGCTGGAACTCAAGGCACAAGCTAAAGATGGAATTATTACTCCTTCTCCTCCTCCTCTTAAACCTTCTACTTACTTTTCTTCTTCAAAAATCCTGTTTCCATTTTATATCCTTTTAATGGAATGAATCAGACCCACCAAGATAATCTAGAATAATCTTTCATTTAATGCCTCTTATTTATAGATTTTAATTACATCTTTACAAAAACATCTAGATCAGTGTTGGAATGGCTGGCACTATATCCCAGTCAAGTTGATATATAGAACTGACCATCACACCAACTAAAGGATTAAATAGAGGGAGTGATCAACCAATGTCAGAAAATGCAGAGAACTTAAGTACATTGACTGTGGAATTAGCTACTAGCAGGTCACTTGTGAATTTGAGTACTGCAGCTTTTTTGGAATGGAGTTGTGTTTGTTTCCCGTGACTGTTATAATAAATGACCACAAACTGAGTAGCTTAAAATAACAGAAATGGGCCATTGTTTTTACTAAGCACTGGCCAGGCCATGTGTTCACTGAGCTATGGTCAGGCCACGTTTTCCTAAGCTTTGGCTCCCTCCCCTACTTTGCAGAAGTGAATCTCCTCTCTCTCTCTTTCTAATTTACTTTCTAAATAAACTATATTTTCTATTCTAAAAGAATTAAGAGAAATGTATTATTTTACAATTCTGGAGGCCAGAAGTTCAACACTGGTTTTACTAAAATGGAATAAAGGTGATGGCAGCCATGTTCCCTCCAGAGTCTCTAAGCTGACTCCTCCAGTTCTGGTGGCCGCCAGCATACATTTGCTGGTGGTTACACTGCTTCAATCTGTGCTGCTCTTTTCACACTGCATATCAGATCTCTTTCTGTGTGTATCAAATCCCCTTCAGCCACCCTGTTATAAAAAATATGATTGGACTTAGGGCCCCCAGTTTATTTAAAATAAATTTCCCACTTCAAGAGCCTTGAGTCACATCTATGAAGACTCTTCTCCTCATAAAGAAACATTATTTGGTGCCTGTTTTTCAGTCTACTACAGATGTAAAGCTTAATTGTACTAGATCCAGTACAATCAGGTACAAACATACACAATTAAAATTTTACGTTTGACACTCTAGCCATGCCTGTCCATTCATCTCTGTTGCATGTTTAACCAAAACATTTACAGTACGTTAATATTAGTAATTATTATGCATTAGCAAAAAAAGTGAATGCATCTGATAGGCAGGAAATAGTTTCATGAATTTATATAATATATGACAATCATTTTATATTTTAAATTTGTGCTTACAAAGGTGTCTTTTTTTCTAAAAAAATTACAGTGAATGCATGTTAAAAGCGTTGCATTTCCATTTGCCCAATGTGGCCTACAAGTCAGATCTCTAAATATATTTCAATGTGATTCTTGCTATTTTATATTCCAAATTTTACTATTACATTCTTAAAATAGGTATATTGGAATTGTCAATTAAAAACTAAATTCCCATGTCTCTTTATTTTTTTTCCAAATCATTTAAGCCTTAGTAATATCTCTGACATGTAGTGTAAAAAAGATCTGAGGGAAAAGAGAACTGATATAAAAAAAATGTCTTACTTTTCCTTTTTGTAATTCATGAGGTCTTGGAAACTTAAATTTATTCTGAATTCCCATTTCTATTATCCATGGACTGTCTGGCATAACAGATATAAAGAACAATACCTGATACATATGTAGGTGCTCAATAAATATTGATGAGTAAATGAACAATAAAATCACAAATAACTTCTTTTATGTTATGTTTATTATTATTCCATTGCTATTAAGGGCATTCATATGCATAATAAATTTAAACTGCTGTGTACATATTTAGGAATACATCTTTTTGAGTGAAAAAACTTAAAGGAGTAATTACTTATAAGATTGGTATGGTGCAGCAACTCAGAAAAGATTATTTCTTTTGAGAAAAGCAGATGGTTAACAATCTTGCCTGACAGCATTTGGCTGCACAATGAAACTCAGACTCTAAAATGAGATAGACCTATTCAACTTAGTGATCCCTGATTTATTCTTTAGTAGATTTGTGACTTTGGGCTAATTGTTTTATTTATCTGTTCTTTAGTATCTACTCCTCATCTAGAATACTGTCTCTTCCTCATCTGGAAAATGAGAATATGTACCTCATATGATTAAAAAAAAAATTAGTGAGGATAATGCATTTAAAAGGTCTAATATTTTTAACATTATTTTTATCATCCTGATCATAGGCAACTATCTTTTGCTTAGGTTTGATATTACAACTAGTCTTCTTAGCTTTTTATAACATAAATATTATTCTCCTTCACTTGACCAATTTTCTGAACATAATTTATTTGCAAGCCTTTTAGAATTCACTTATGAAATCAGAGTGCAAATAACAAGTAAAATAATATACTATTATTAGACTTTTTTTTTGCTTTTTAAAATACTGTTTCATGTGTAGATGACTCAATAGATTATTATTTATGTCCTAAACTGTGCTTCTGAAATCCAGATTCTCATATTTAACTCATTTCTTGGCTTTATCACTTTGGTACTTTTAAAAGAATGCTTGATAACTAACTTGTGATATTTCCACCCCACCTTTGTTTAAATCTGGTTCTCCTTAGTCTTCCCATTTCTAAAAATACCACCATCATCCATCAAGTTGGGCAAACCATGAATGTAGCAGTTGTTCTTGATGTCTCCTTTTCACTCATTTTCTTAGACTAGGCTACTATAAAGAAGTGCCGTAGACTGGGTGGCTTATAAACAACAGAAATTCATTCATCACAGTTCTGAAGACTCAAAGTCTTGAGAACAGAGTGTCAGCATGGTTAGTTTCTGGTAAGGGCCCTCTTCCAGGTTGCAAACTACCATCTTCTCATTTTATCTTCAATTACCAGAAAGAGGACTATAGAACTCTCTGAGGTCTCTTTTATAAGGGCACTAATCCCATTCATGTGACTCACAAACCTAAGAAACTACCAGAGGACCCACTTCCCACTACCACCACAGTGGGGGTTAGGATTTTAACATACGAATTTTCAGAGGATACAAACATTCACTACATAACACCTTCCATATCTAACCTCTGGCAAAAATATCTCCAAATAAGCCACCTTTAGAATTTACTTCAATCCCTCTTCAAATCCCAGCTCAATCACTATTTCTTGAGGAAATCTCCCATTACAATTCCTCCTCTCCTGACACCAATTGGATCTTCCTGGTATATAATCTTCTTAATCCTATTTACCTTTGCTTTGTAGCATTTACAAAGGTAATTGTTACATTCATTTCTCTTTTTTTAATGATTTGATTTATGTTTCTCTAATAGTTTTTGAAGATACGTGGCATTCATTTTCTCTTCAGAATCGAATGTTTTTCAAAATGTCAGTTGGGACCCATTAGTGAGCAGCAAAATCAGATTAATTGGTAATGTGTAATGTGTAGTAGTTTCTCCTAATAAAATAGTCTAGAATAAACTAGAGTTTTGTCAGAGTGAATGAAATATAGTGCACACATATTGGGTACTAAAGCTTTTTTATGTTATTAGTTCTGAGTACATCTGTGTATTCTTACATTATACATTTGTGTATGAGTTTTGAGATAAAATACATTTTCTATTGCAAACCTCAGTCAAAAATTATAAAACCATAGAAGTAGAGACATGACTGATACCTAGTAGGTGATAGGCAAATATGTATTTTCTATCAACCAATGCTTTCGTTTCTATTATCTGTTATTCATTTTGGTCATTGTAAGCTGCAGATTTTTTAGTAGAGTTTGCAAAAATTGTGGCACTTTTCTGTGTACACCTTTTTGAAAAAAATATTGGTAATTCACAAAATCCTGTAGCAAATGTTTCTATCTTAATTCAATGCGGATTCAGTCAATGAATGGAAATATTAGTCAGTAGACAAATAGTATAACTTTGTTATTAATAATTTTTATAATGCTGTATTTGAATTAAGTGTTTATTGAATTTCCACCATTGCTTTAGTATTAATATATTCTTTATTTGTAGTCAGATAGGGTATGTTTCTTTTTTTTTGAGTCGGGTTCTCACGCTGTCACCCATGCTGAAGTGCAGTGGCACAATCACTGCTCTCTGCAGCCTTGACCTTCTGGAACTCAGGCAATTCTTCCACCTCAGCCTACTGAGTGACTCGGACTACAGGCATGCACTACCACACCCAACTAATTTTTTTTTTTAAGAGATCATGTCTGGCAATGTTGTTTAGGCTGCTTTCAAACTCCTGGGCTCAAACAATTCTCCTGCCTCAGCCCCCAAAGTAAGCCACCACCCCAGGCAGATAGTTTTTTTAAAATAAAAAACTGTAGGAACTTATTTATTCCACAAACATTAATTGAGTGCCAGGCATTCTGCCAGGGTCTGGGTATAGTAAATGAATATGATAACTTCAAGGAACACTTACTCTGGAAAACTAATGAATTAATTCCAGAATTATCTGCTGAATACTTATTATGTTCTAGGTCCTATATTCAGTTAAGAATAATACGCAGTGATGAAAAATATAGTGTCTGTGTGTCTGACCATGAGACGAGGATTCAAGTACAAGTAATTTATCTGAGAGGTGATCATAGGAAACACTGAAAAAAGAGTGGGGGTTAAGACAGAAAAAATAAACACCCAATAAAGAATTTGTTTTCAAACACGTTACCACTAGAAGGATCTAAAATGAAATCCTGCTGGGAATGCTGGAAACTAGCATGTTATTCACTTAGGTTATCTGCCAGATAAGTGTCAATCAGTTGTGTGTTGTTCTCAGGGTCTTTAATTCTAGGTACCTCGGCCTACCCTGCATGCAGGTGATTAAGGTTCTGAAGAGATGCAAAAACTCTTTGCATTTGTATGTAAATATATTAGAAAGGAAAGACCTGAGGAATTTACAGGAAGGGCATTAGCCTTCTGAGGCTTACCACAAAATGGCTATCTTAAGTTTCACTTTATCAATTAAATTTAAATGAGTATGTAAGCACCTTCTGCTATCGTTTGAAACTGAAAAAACACATTGTCAGTGATGACCTCCTTTTAGTTATCTGTCTCCAATATGAAAATTAAATATCTATTTCTTTAGCCTCTCCACTTAAAATCTCTATTTTAAAATCATCAAATTACTTTAAAGTTTAATTTATTTCATTTCTTCATATTGTGCCTTCTCCAAGAGTCTCAGATATTTAAGGCATAAGAATATTTTTATGCATGCACATAATGTTAAATGGTATTGTTTCTAACATTTCAGCGGTTACCAAAACCTATAGATGCTCAAGTCCCTGATATAAAACGGTGTAATATTTGCATATAGTTCACAATCCTCCTGTATACCTTTAATCATCTCTAGGTTACTATGTTAATACAATGCAAACAGTTGTTTACCGTATTAGTTATTTATTTGTATTATTTTCATTGATGTATTGCATTTTTTAGTTTTAATTTTTTTCAAATATTTTTTATCTGTAGTTGGTTAAATCCACAGACGTGAAACCTGTGAATACTGAGGGTCAACTCAAGGGCCAAGATATAATAATATTAATAATGTTCACTGCTTCTGTGACAGCATTCTTAAGTGAACCTAGCATTTTTTTTTCTTTTAAAGTAAGAGTGTTTGATAATGAATAATGCAATGTCCACCAGAAGGGTTGGTGTCCATCCTTAATCTGTGCTGAGGTACAGCACTTCTGCAGATCTTTGCTTTTGCTCTGTAAGTACAAATGTCAACATAATAAATAAGGCAAACACATCCCACTATTATTATGAAAATCTGTTTAGCCTTAAGAACTCTTTAAAATGTCTTGTACTTATACTTGGAGAACTGTTGACCCATGGTTATAAAAACTTTCTAAACATATATATGAAGTATTTCTTAATAAGAAAGAAATTTATCTTTTAAAAAATATATTACATATTTAATCCTAAACTTTCTTTACATCCCTAATACCTTTTGTTTTACATACCATTTATTAATTTATCTGACTAGGTTTTTAAGAAGTCTTTATATATTTAATCTGTAATAATTTGGCAAGTAACAAGTTCATACATGATGTCACTTTCTAAATCAAAGCATAGATAACCTCTCATTTTTTCCACTTTCAAGGTTTTTATTTTTATTTTTGCTTTTTTCTTTTTATTTTAATAGCTTTAGAGGGTACCAATAGTTTTGGGTTACATGGTCACATTGTATAGTGACAAAGAAGTCTGGACTTTAACTGGGACTTGTTCTTGAATACAAAGAACAACATACCACAAATAAAGATACTAAAAGCATTGTGATGCTCCATACATTTTGAATGTCTTTTGAAATTATTGCTACACTTAAGAAAACAAATGATGATTACATAGAGAACAGGTTTATTTTATTTTATTTTATTTTTATTTATTTTATTTTTTTTAGTTGGAGTCTCACTCTGTCGCTCAGACTGGAGTGCAGTGGCCACTCCCGGCCACCTCAGCCTCCACCTGCTGGGCTCCAGCGATCCTTCCATCTCAGCCTTCCAAGTAGCTGGAACTACAGGCGTGCACTACCACACCTGGCTAATTTTTTTATTTATTGTAGAGATGAGGTCTCGCCAAGCTGCCCGGGTGGGTCTCGAACCCGCGGGCTCAGGCAATCCACTCACCTACCTTGGCCTCCCAAAGCGCGGAATTACAGGCTGAGCCACCAAGCCTGGCTATTAGGTTTATTTTAAAACAGCAATAATTTAATTTGAAGTTTCCATTTTGTGATTTATCAAAGTACCATACAAGGTCAGTACTTATGATATCACCAAAATTATTTGATATATTTACTATGCCTCTCATTATCTACCTATCTATTATTGAAATAGTGGGATTAGAGCCACTTCTCTTTGTTTTGTCATTATTTTGAATATTTTCATGTTTCTGTGGAGTTTGGGCTTTCTGAGCAAAAGCTGACAATATGATTAAAGATTGATTGAATAGCAAATATATCCTAGAAGCTAGAGACTGTGCATTGTTCCAGAGAGAGTTATCAATTTATTTTCCCCAGAGGCATCCATTTACATTTTAGTTGGTGAACAGAGACAGCTTTTCCTTCCCTTATCAGATTTGTTTACATTTTAGAGTAAGGAGCTCTCTCATTAAGGGGGCAGGATAGGCTAATATGCCAGCTCTCCTTTATGGGCTCCAAGTCTCATTATTCTCCTATGATACAACACCATTGCATGCACAGGGAAATATCAGGCTCTCATCACACTGCCCTGTGGTGATCAGAGCACAGAAGCCAGTGCTAAGATGCTGTGTGAATAATAAATGATCTATTCTCTGATCCAGACTCATATTTCTTGTCAGGATATCTACCTGCCTGTATATCCGTTCATCCATCCATCCATCCATCCATCCATCCATCATCTATCCATCCATTTAAACTTATAACTATGACTTAATGATACTGGATTAGATTAGTTATAAATCTTATGACTTTCTTCTCTTCGTTTTCACTTTTATCAAACAAGACTTAAGCCATGCCAAATGAAACCATATTATCACTTCATAAGGCAAATATTGCTTTATAAGTTTACTAATTGTATTTGGAGGTTTAAAAAAGAATACTTCTCTAGGTTAAATACATTAATTAATTGAATTATGTTCTTCTTTCCTTAATGTTTATATTGTGTTCGTATTCACCAAATTCAAAATGATTATTAAATGTTGCAAAACAACATTTTAAAACTATGCTTTAAAGAAAAATTTTTTAAATATAATTAATTTTTATACCGATCTACTTAGAAGAAATTTTGTTTATTTCATTTTCATAAAATCTAAAAATTAAAAATTTAGAATAGTTTCTGAATTAATGCAGTACTTTGAAAAAAATGTTATAAGTATGTCTGTAAGAGAAAAAAACCCTGTTGTATTAACTGGGAATGTAATATGTCAAGAAAACTGTAGAAAAAGCATTCTACAGAGAGTTAAAACACTAGTCAGACAGGACAGCTCTCCATACATATGATCCTTAATAAAGATACTTTTTTTTTCCCTTTGAAAAGTATGGCTTCTTTTTAGAAAAATTGAGATTAGTCACACTTCAGAGTCTTTGATAAATGCTTTGATGTTCAGTAAGAAAGAAAAAAAGACATTACTTTTGCAAAGAGAATCAAGGAAATAATACCAGTTTCAGCAAAAGAATGTTGTTTTGTGTACTTTACCACACACTACCAAGAATGTAAAGAGGTTCTTTTTTCTTAAGCAAGAGTAAATATTTGTTGTTCTGCTAGAGCGGGCATACCTCATCCACAAGGGTACCTGCATAATGAGCATTTGTATACTTAACCCTGAATTGTATTTAAAATTTAAAATTAAAAACAAAAACAAAAACAAAGAGGACACAGATAGGAAACAAATAACCAAACTAAAACAAAACAACATTTCTCCCCAAAATCTGACTGCAAAATAGGAGTGAATGTAGTTGTGGAGTTTATAGACAGAGAAATAATTGTGGTAACATGTGAATGTAAACTTAAATATTTAAAAGGCTCCAAAGTGAGTCAGTATCCACAGTTTCCGGGTGAATTTAGTGAATTTGTTTAATATGCTAATGTATATGGGCTAAGCCCATGGGCTAGAGGAAAGATGAACTGAATTTAGGGTGGAGGGAATGGAAACCTCTGGGTAAGGGCACAACTTTGACTGATGATATCAAGGGTAGAGTGAGGATATTTTTAGGAGGTTCTTTCAATATCGAGAGAGGTATAATTGAAGAGTTTGTTAAACCAGACTACTAGGATTGTGAGAAAGACTTCCTAGAAACAGCACAATTTTTTGGATAGGAAAAATATAAGATAGAAAAAAATATAAGGAGAGCAATGCAAGGATTTTTGGAATTTAGAGTATAAATAAAAAGTTTCAATCTTAGGACCAAGTAAAGACAGGTCAAACCAAGTCAATGGTACAGGAACTTCCAGAATAATTTCTTATTTAATACCATTGATGATGTATCAGGCCTTTATTGTCTCTTTCATGGATTATTTTAAGGATTTTCTAGACCATTGCTTTGTTAAACTGTGGTCAGGCCATGCGGCTCTTTAATCTATAATTGCCATGTTTCCTAGCTTTGGTCCTCTCCCCTATCTTGGGGAGGTGAATCTCCTCTCTCTCTTGTTTACTTTCTAAATAAACTATTTTTTTCAATCTTAAAAAAAAAAGAATTTTCTCATGAAGTTCTCTGTCTTTGACATAGAACATCTCTCATCTACCCATAAGAACCGAAAGTCTAAATCCTAAATTGATACTAAAATTAATAATTCCTAATTAATAGTAAATTATTAATCTTACAATAATCAAAACAGCCTGGTACTGGTACAAGAATAGGCCTATAGACCAATGGAACAGGACAGAGATTCTGGAAGCAAAAACTCAAATTTTCAACCAATTCATCTTTGGCAAAGCCATCAATACCAACCACTGGGGAGAGGAGACTTCAGCAAATGGTGCTGGGAAAACTGGCCGACCACATAAGAAGAATGAAATAGGACACTCACCTATCACCATATACAAAAAGAAAAAAACTTTAAATGGATCGAAGACCTAAACGTAAGGCCTCAAACTACAAGAATCTTAGAAGAAAATGCAGAAAACACCCTTATGCACATCAGGGTAGGCAACCAATTCTTTATCAAATCCCCAAAAGCACATGTCATAAAAGATAAGATAGACAAGTGGGACCTCATCAAACTGAAAAGCTTTTGCACAGCAAATAAACCATCAAGAGAGCATGGGACAACCCACAGAATGAGAAAAAATATTTGCTAATTTTGTATTTGAAAAAGGCCTAACATCCAGGACTCACAGGAAACTCAAATGAACTGAAAGGAAAAAAAAGAAACAGCCCTATTACAAAATGGGCAAGGACATGAATAGCCTCTTCTCCAAAAAAAGGCATGCGAGTCGCCAACAGATAAATGAAAAAATGCTCAGCCTCACTAATTATCAGAGAAATGCAAATGAAAACTACACTGAGATACCACCTTACCCCAGAAAGGATGGCCACCATTAATAAATCAAAAAACAGCAGATGCTGGTGTAGGTGCAGAGAAAAGAGGACACTTCTGTACTGTTGCTGGGAGTGCAAACTAGTCCAATCTCTATGGAAAACAGTGTGGCAATATCTAAAGGAACTAGAACTTGACCTTCCATACTATACAGCAATCCCCTTCCTAGGCATATACCCAGAGGAACACATATCATTCCACAAAAAAGACACCTGCACACACATGTTTATTGCTGTACTATTCACAGTAGCAAAAGCATGGACCCAACCCTACTGCCCATTGAAATTAGACTAGATAAAGAATATGTTGGTACATATACATGATGGGATATTATGCAGCCATAAAGAAGGACAAAATCATGAACTTCTCAGCAAATTGCATGGAATTGGAGACAGTCATCTTTAGCCATCTATCACAGAAACAAAGAACCAAATACCACTTGTTCTAACTCATAAGCAGGACCTGAACATTAGTCACAATAGCACAAGGGAGGGATCATTGTTGGGAGGGAGTAAGTGTGGGGCACATAAAAACACAAGGGTACCTGATCCTAAACTAGGGTAAATGAGGACTTGTTGGAGGCCCAAACTTGACCTACACATTACTTATGTACCTAATCCTGACTTGTACCCCATATATTTATCATAAAATAAAGTAAATAATAATAATAATTAAAATCTATGTGATCCAGGATTTGCATCCTCAAGCTTTTTCATCTGAAATTAATTATCTTTCATTCCCATAGAAAATTGCTTGGATTTCTATTTCCATAATTAAGTCAACATAAACCTGTTACCTGCTTATGTACATATATATAACATAAATTCCCCCACATTATATTGGAGATTGATTTTCAGTTTTGGAATACAATGACCTGGAAACTGGAATGTGTCATCAGAGAGGAAGAAAAAGTGATGAAAAACTAATTTTCTGAAGTGCTATTAACAAGCAAAAGTAACCAAAGAAGGTAACTAGATAGAACCTTTCTATAGAAACTACTTTGTGTCAATGGTGAAGGTCCTGAGATGAAACAGAGATAGGGATGTCCTCTGCAGATTGATAATTTCCTACACCTTCAAACTGATATTTTTAAAATAGATGTTCAACATTTAGTGGAGGAGGATGATTTACTGTTACAAAAAATGAAATGGAGATGAAGACTAGTTTTCTCTTTCATGGTCTCTGACTTGAATAGAGTGAATATTCCGGAAACAAACTGGCAAAACTTTTCCTCTTTTTTTTTTTTTTTTTTTTTGAGGCTCTTATTTTTTTTAATTATGATTTTTTCTAAACCAACAAAATCTTGGTAAGTATAACAAAGGCTTAAATTTTTAAAATTATTAGTTATTCACAGATAGCCTGCCTTACAGCTTTATTTATTTATTTTTTTTTTTGAGTTGGCTTCTCACTCTGTCGCCCAGGCTGGAGTCCAGTGGCACACTCACGGCCACCCCTGGGCTCTGGCTATCCCTCCGCCTCAGCCTTCCAAGCAGCCGGAGCTACAGGTGCAGGCTATCACGCTCGGCTAATTTTTTTTTTCTTTTTTTTTATTATTATTCAATATTTTTTATTATGATATTGTGGGGTACAGTTAAGGGTTGGGTATACAAATATGCTTCATTCAGGCACCCTTGTTGATAAGAGGTGTCTCCCCGTGATTTTGGATTTCATTTATCTGATGTTTTTATTTCACACTCAACTTAAAGGATGTCTTGGTGGGTATAGTATTTTTGGTTGACATTTTCTTTTTCTCTTTTAGTACTTCAATGATGTCATTCCATCATCTTTTAGTGTCCATTGTTTCCAATGAAAAGTCACATGCCATCCATATGACTGATGTTCTGTATGAAGTGTATCTTTTCTCTGATTGCTTTAGGCTGTTTGTCTTATTTTTGATTTTCAGCAGTTTGGCTATGGTGTGCCTAGGTGTATTTTTCTTTGTATACCCTACTTGGAGTTTTCTGAGCTTTTTGATTTGTATGTCAATGTTCTTCATCAAATGTTGTGGAAGTTTTGGTTGCTGTTTCTTTGCATAATTTTTTTCTGCCTTAATTTTACTCTCTTTTCCTACTGGGACTTCAACTATATGCATGTTACATAGTTTGTTATTGTCTCACAAGTGCCCAAGGTTCTGTTTAATTTTCTTTCCTTTTTTTCTTTTTTGAGTTAGAGTCTCACTCCATCGCCCAGGCTGGAGTGCAGTGGCACACTCACAGCCATCCCAGCATTGACTTGCTGGGCTCCGGCGATCCTCCCACTTCAGCCTTCCAAGTAGCTCGAACTACAGGTGTGTGCTTCCGTGCCCAGCTAATTTTTTATTTATTGTAGAGACAAGGTCTCACCAATTGCCTGGGTTGGTCTCGAACCCATGGGCTCAAGTAATTCACTTTCCTCAGCCTCCCAAATTGCTGGGATTATAGGCTAAGCCACTGAGTCCAGCCTGTTTAATTTTCTTAAAATTTTTTCTCTATGATCTTCAGACTGGCTGATTTCTTTGATTTTTTTCTGTTGTCATCTCCAATCTGCTGTTGAGCCCATTTAGTAAAATTTTTATTTCAGTTATTGTGGTTTTAATCCCAGGTTTTTTAATTTGGCTCTTTTTTTTTTAAAACAAACTTTTAGTTTTAAAATGGTTTTAGATTTAGAGGCAAGTTTCAAAGATAGAACAACCATTGTATACCTTTCATGAACTTTCCCAGTTAATACTGTATGTTACTATGGTATATTTGTCACAACTAGTATTAATACATTATTACTAGAACTCTACACTTTATTCAAAGTTCTTTAGTTTCTTTCAATGTTTGTTCTTTGTTTCATAAGTCCATCCAGAATACCACATTACATTTAGTCATCATGTCTCCTGATGCCCCTCTGGTCTGTGATAATTTATCAAACTTGTCTTGTTTTTGATGATGTTGACAGTTTTGAAGAATACTAGTCAAATATTTTATAGACTATTCTTCCATTTGGGTTTGTTTGACTTTTTCCTCATGGTTAGACTGAGGTTCAAGGTTGTTGAGAGAAAGACCACAAGGGTGAAGTGCCATTCTTGTTGCATCATAATGCCATCAACATGATTTATCATGAATAATGTTAACCTTAATCATCTGTCTGAGGTAGTGTTTGCCAGGGTTCTCCATTGTAATTACCCTCCCTTTCTATACTGTATTCTTTGGAAGCAAGTCAGTAAGGTGAAGTCAGAGAATTAAGCTTCACCTCCTGAAGGAGAAAATACATAAACTATTTGAAATTCTTCTCTATGGGAAATTTCTCTTCTTCCCACTTGTTTATTTATTCAATGTTTTATATCAGTATGAACTCATGGATATTTACTTTGTATTTTGGGTTATGTTATGAACTGAATATTGTGTTTTCTAAAATCCATATGTTAAATCTCCAGTCCTCAGTGTGGCTATATTTGGAGATATGGCCTTTATGACTGTAATTAAAGTTAAATGAGGTTAAATGAGGTCATAAGCATAGGGCCCTGATCCAAAAGGAATTACCAGAAGATATACCAGGAGTTCATTCTCTCTCTCTTTGCTATGTGAGAACACAGTGGGAAAGCAGCCATCTGCAAGCCAGGAGAAGAGCTCTCACCAGGAACTGAACTGGCCAGCACCTTGATTTTACACTTCCTATCCTCCAGAACTGAGGAGTCCACCTCGACTATGGTATTTTGTTACAACATCTCAAACAGACGAAGGCAGGTTATAATCCAAAACCACATTATTTATTTTATTGCCCAAATTGTTTCAGCCTTGGCCATCAAGAGCTCTGTGAAGTTAGTCCTTATGTCATTTTGACATACCCCCATTGTTTTGGGGTTGTTGGGTTTTTTTTTGAGCACTTCCTTACCTTCTGATGTTTCAGGATCATCATGTATATTCCTGCCTAGCCCTAGAAAAAAATCATTTCTCCAAGGATCCTTGGTTCTTTTTTATTAGAGAATTATATTAGAAACCAAGATATGATTTCTGTGTGTGCTCATTGCTACTGGAGTGTCATTGCTACTAGGCCCTCTTCATGAGCAATGCCAGGAAGTGTGTGTGTGTGTGTGTGTATTTCTTATCTATATCTGTATATATTTTGAGTTAAATATGTGTCAACATTGTCTCCAATTATATTCCAGTACCACATGGATCATTCTAGCCTTCTTCCCTTGTTTATCTGCAATTTTTTTCTCCAAAAGTGAGAAATGAGTTTTCATTTATCTGTTGAGATTCTTATCTGCAAACTGTTAAGATCATGATTGCTCTTTAATAATTTCAGCATATTTAAATAATATATACATAATAACTGCTTTAAAGTCTTGATTTGCTAAACTCAATATTTGGGCTATTTTTTTTTAAGATGTGGGGTACAATTCAGGATGAGGTATATAAGTGGTCATCATACAGGTAAAGTTTGGGCCTCCCTTTGGTCCCCACTTTGCCTGGTTGAGAACAGGTACCCATCCTGGTAGTGTCCTGCTACTGCCAATTCTGGGCTATACTGGGGTCAATTTCCATAGATTTTTTTTCTCCTTTACTCTAGGTCACATTTTCTTGTTTCTTTGTATGTCAACTACTTTTTATTATATACTGGGCCATTGTAGATTATATGCTATAGAGACTTTGGCTTCTGTTACCTTAACAGAAAAGTGTTACTTTTTGTTCTTATAGGCAGTTCAATTAAGAGACTATTACCTTCAACAAGAGTCAGCAAACTTTTTCTGTAAAGGGCCAGGAAGTAAATATTTTAGGCTTTGTGGGCCATATAGTTTCTGTTGCAACTATCCAACACTGTCATTGTCACTTGAAAACAGACCTGGGCTGGCTGGGCCTTTGTCTCCTGCGCCTGTGTACAGAGCTGGGTTGTCCTCGCTGCAGGACCCCCACGTGTCTTCACTTCAACTTCTGTTGCCCTGTGACCTGCAGGTTGTGGGAGTTCATGGCAAGGACGCCGGGACATCTGGAAACTGGGAGATGGGGTTGTTGATATTCAAAGATGGAGTCATAGAATTCTCTCCAGAGGAGTGGGATGTGATGTTAGAGAACCACAGAAACCTGTTTTTTTCTGGGCCGTACTGTCTCTAAGCCGGACCTGATCACTAGTCTGGAGGAAATGAAAGAGCCCTGGAATGTGAAGAAACACCCAGCTCAGAATCTTCATGTATAGTGGCTTCCCTCCAGAGCACCAGCTTCCTCAGCCCAGGGCCCACCTGCTTCCTCAGTCACTTTTGGAGGTTGCTGCTGTACCATACACCACCTATGTGACTGCCCTCTACTCTCACAACTGGAGCCAAGGCCAGCCGCTTTGGGAGAAATCCCCATCCAGACTCCACCACACCTTCAGCACTTTGCCAGGGATCGCGGGATGTGGCTTCCTGGAAAGGTCACCCTCACAGGCGCCTTTTTCATCGGTTGAATTTTGAGGCATCAGGCAGTAGAATTATTGGGTCACTCGGGATCTGCTCAGAGCAAAGGAGAAACGCCACCCTGAGGTATGTGTCTAGTGGACCATTTTTACCAACCCATTTCAGTGGGTGTGAAAACAACTTGAAGCTGATGGTGGTACAGGCATTTTACACTTAAACTCATCGAGCTCAACTCAAGTGAGACCTGACTGGACACTGTCTCGGAGACACAGAAGGTGACCCAGCCTCTCAGGAACAGATGCTGTCCCAGCTTTGGGGCAGTGACTTTCAAGGTGAGGAGCACTCAAGGGATGTTGGAAACACATGAATTTAGCATCTCTGCTTTGGGTTGAAGGTTTCTAATCCACAGCAGTGAGGGATGCGCCTACCTTGCTGTGGCCCGGCCCATCCGTGGAATTTGTCTGTCTAGACAGTGGAAAACTCCAGAACACTTCTGCTTCCATGTAGTCTCCTAATAATTGATGCCCCTAAATCCCCATGATCTCAAGGCAATTTTTTTATTTCCCAAAGAACCAACTTTCATGTTGTTATATCTAATGTGTAAAAACCTGGCTGTTAATGACATTTTTCATTTCACACGTTGTCAGTGATTTCTTTATGATTCCCAAATAAGAGATATGATGAAAGAACTGAAAAACGTTGTCATGGAAATGAGACCCTACTACTGTACTTGGTGAAAAATGTTCCCATTCAGAATTAATTACATGTGAGCAAATCGGTACCTTTTTAAATAAAGAAGAAAATGTGGCATCTATGAAGATGGCGAGATGAGGAATTACAAGGAGACCACAGGTCAACACTAGGGCTCTTCCCATTTTAAATTGGGGTTGGGGGGTCTTTGTGTGGTCAAGTGCATGACCACACTTTGTGTGGTCAAGTGCATGCATCACTACTATCTTCTTTAGTATTCTCATTCTACTCCTTCCTGTTTCCTCTTTAGGTGATGGTCTGATTACACCTGCCCAGAAATCTTGTAAAAAGATGTTGTCATATGAGAGTCCATCATTAAATGGGGATTTGTGGGGGAAAAAAGAAAGCAGCCCTGGGCAATATGCAAATGAATGGGCAACACTGTGTTCCAACAAAACTTAATATATGGAAACAGTTGATGGGCCAGACTTGGCTTAGGGGCCATGGTTTACTGACTCCTGATCTTGATCCTGGGTTGATTTTCTTTTCACACTTCGTTAAGACAAATGTAAAGAAAACCTGAGGTATGTCCTTAGAACTTCTAGCTTGTCCTGATTCAATCTCTAAACTTTGTTTCCACTACAAATTTTTGTTAGAACTTGGTTTTAGGCTTTTTAAGGATGGATCTAGAGTAAGTTTTAGTTTAGAGTGTAATCCTTTCTCCTAAGAAAGCTTTTTGAGGCATCTCAGCCACAAGCTGAAGGAGTCAATTGAGTGTTAATGAGGTCTCCACATTCTGACTGGGATGGAACTCCGGTGTCCTCTGCATTGCTTTTCTAAAACCTTTGTTCCATTCTCAATTCTGCTCTCTGGAAAACTTCAGGTAATCTTACCCTACACATGTGCTGCTCCAGTCCTTAGATAAAGACATATAGGGACCACCCAAATGAAAGTCCAAGTTCCTTTCTCTAGTGCTCTGTCCCACAGATTCCAGCTGCTTTACCTGCACTTATGCCTGATTTCTGCCTTCTCAGTACGACTAGATGATTATTTATACTCTGCTTGGACTTCTGGGCTATGTTCAAGAAATTCTTCCCAGCAGAAAGCCAGGGCAATTATGGGGCTCAACTTACGAGTTTCTCTTCTCTCAGGGGTCTCAGGCTTATGCTGTCTGTTGTCTTGTGTCTAAAAACAGTTTCTCGTAGATTTTGTCTGGTTTTATGATTGTTTACAGTTGTGTTTTTCAACCTCGGCATGATGAACATTTGGGGCTGGATAGTTTTTTGATGTGGGAGCTGTCCTCTATGCTGTTGCTTGTTTAGCAGTATTCCCAGCCACCACCTACTAGTTGTCATTAGTGACTCTTCTTCAGGGAAGCTTCAGCTCCACGAATGACATCTGTCAATTGATTGAATCAGGCCCATATATGTTACCTAGGATAATCTCCTAGGTAATACCAACTGATTATGAACTTTAATCACATCTGCAAAATATGTTCACAACATCTAGATACAGTGCTTGATTGAAGAACCGGGGACTGTAGTCTAGCCAAGTTGATACACAAAACTGATTATTACAAGAGGTTTCCATTTTCCCAGCTCAAAAGAATGGTAGTACTATACCCCTGTCAGTAATTTGTTTGATCACACAATTCTGGTCAATGTTGTAGAGGGGGAAGTCTGTTGAGGAAATTCTGGGGCTTGTTTGCTTTCTTTTACAAAGAGACTCCAGGAAGATATATATATATATATATATATATATATATATATATATATATATATACTTTTTTTTTTTTTTTTTCAGGTTTCAACTTTTTAGTCAGCTCTGTGAAGGACATCCTAAACACTATATGAGACACAACAGAATATTTTTTTCCAGTATTTTTAAAAAATGACACTCACATACATTTTTGAGAAGCTCTTCTATATAACCAGGTTGGTAATCTTGAGTAAAAAAATGCCCCTAGGTAATCATGTTCTTGATGCAGATTTCTTATAGGTACATTTTGAAATTGCTTCATAACCATAATAAACATGGTACACAGATTTTTTTAAAAAGTCTCTTGATACATATTAATTTTTATCAGTCTAGCCAAACTTGCCTGAACCCATTATTGCTAGAACCAATAATCCTGAGATCCTAAACTTAAAAAGTAGTCAAAGAAAAAATACCCAGACTCTATAAATATCCTAGAATTTGTCTTTAAATGGGAGAGAGATTTTTAAAAAACACATGGAGCTTTCTAAAAGGTCTTTAATAAGCTACCTTGGGAGCGCAATTGGAAAATAGAAGTTGGTGTAATAAGAACAGCTCCAAAAATCTTTTATAAATGCAGTCATTTTGGAAGGATGATCCTGGATCAGAAGTGTTATTCCTTGTGTATCTACCTTATGTGTGCATGTCTCATCTCAGTTGTCATAATTGTCTCTGTAATTTCCTACTGAGTAGCAGTCATAACCACCCTGGTTTCTGCCACCAGAGCCTCTGGACTGTCCATATCCATATCCATATCCATATCCATATCCTCCAGGGTGACTGTCATATCTGCCACTCTCATAGCCTTGGTCCCTACCACCTCTAGAGTAGCCATGACCATGGGCCCCAAAATCACCCCCTCTGGTTCCCCGGGCAGATTTGCCTGCATGGTCAGCTCGGATCTGGCAACCATCCAGGGACTCTTCATTCATGGCTCTCATGGCATCTGAGGCAGGCTCTGGGTTGGTGAAGGTGATAAAGTCAAAACCCCGGGATCTCTGAGTCTCCCGTTCTTGACAACCACCACCTCAGAAATAGGGCCGAAGCTATTGAAGTGGTCTTCCAGTGCCTGCTCATCAGTGTTAAAGCTGAGCCCCACCGCAAAAAGCTTTCCTTCTTCAGAGGACATGGCTGTGAGTTCAAGTCCCGGAAGTTAAAAAGCAAAAGAGCCAGACAGACAGCGAGCTCTAGGGACCGGAAAGAACAGGGACAAGATATTGTTTCTTATTCTTCTGCTAGTTACTGTGTCTAGTTTTTTGAACCAGGAACTACAGTAGCTGTCTTGCAACTGTAACCTGAAACCAAAACTGACACATTAAGGATGCAGAGTAGAAATATGGAAAGAATATAAGCTCTTGATGAAGTCACTGAAGTCACCATCCCTGGAGCTTCCTTATCCTGAGATTTTGTGTGTGTGTGTGTGTGTGTGAATAACATATGTTTCTTATCGTTTAAGCTACTTTATTCTAAGTTCTCTGTTATGTGTAGTGTTAGAAATTATCCCTCCTGACAAACAGGCTCTCCTCACATTGTGAAAAAGAGGGCCACTGGCAGCTCAAACTTTTTTAAAAAATTAACTTGGCAACTCCAGTGGAAAGGGTGTTCTTTTTCTCTCTAAATCTCCAGCAATAGTTACAGGAAAGTCTTTCATTAGCCCAGCTTGGGCCACATGTCCATCTCTGAACCAACAGTATAGCTGGAAGGACAGAATACATTGTTGGGTCAAGCCTGATCCACATGGACACCTCTGGAGCTGGGAGTGGGATTAGCTCTACCTGAATTACATAGACCAACAGTGGAGGAGGGCCTTTTTCTTGAGGGAAATTTGGGTTGCTGAGATCAAAAGAGGGAGAACATACACTGGGAAGGCCAAAGCAACAGCTAAACTCTCAAGCATGCTGCACAAGCTGGCTTCAACTTGCTTACTCAAAGGGATTTCTTATTGCTAATCTCCATAACCATTACTCCAGAACAAACTCTTCTACCCACGGTTAGTTCAATTAAGCAGATTTTTTTAAACTCCTGTCATGCAGAGTCCTGGATGACTTCAAATACTCAAAGGGGAAAGCAACACACTTCCTACCTTTGAGAAGCTTGCTATCTCTTGACACCATCCCACTGCATGGATGCCTTTCCTTCCTCTAAACACAAAAGTACTTCCTTGCAGTTCTAAGTCTCTCTCTAATCCCACCTCCTTTCCAGACTCTCTGCCCATGAAGCATTTCTTCTTACTGCCTAGATTGAACCAGTCATTAACATTATCACTTGGTATTGTAGACTGAATGTTTGTATCCCTCCAAAATTTGTGTATTGAAGCCCAAACCTCAATGTGGTAGTATTTGGAGGTGGGACTTTTGGGAGGCAATTAGGGTTAGATGAGGTCATGAGGGTGGGGCCTTCATGGTGGAGTTAATGTCCTTATAATAAGGGACCAGAGAGCTCACTTTCTCTGTTCCAGGCCCCCTGCACATAAAGAAGAAGTCATGTGAGCGCACAGGAAAGTAGTGGCCCCCTTCAAGCCAAGAGACAGGGCCTCAGAATGAAACCTACCTTGCCAGAACCTTCAACAAATCACCACAAAGTGGGTGGCTTAAAACAACAGGCTTTTATTCTTTCAGTTCTGGATAGAAGTCGGAAATCAAGGTGTCAGCAAGGTTTGTTCCTTCTGGAAGTTCTAAGGGATAATCTATTTTATGCCTCTCTTCTAGTTTCTGGTAGTTGATGGTAATGCTTGGTGTTCCTTCACTTGCAGACATATCATTCTCTACTTTCATGGTCACGTATCATTCTCCTGTGTGTCTCTGTGTCCAAAAATTTTGCCCTTCTCATGAGATCGTCACTCATTGAATTAGGATCCACTCAATCAGGTATGGCTTCATCTAGTTTTCATTCGATAGTATTCTTTTTTCAAATAAGATCACATTCTGAGGTTGCAAGTGGACATAAATTTTGGGGGAACACTATTCAACAGTTAGGGACCTAGGACTAGAGGACCCATATAGCAGCAGAGTGTCTTATGAATTCCTACTAACAGGAGAAGGTGACTCAGAACAAGCATTTCCTGATCTCCAACCTAGCAAAAGAAGGCAACCAGTTAGACTAATTGCTTCTCTGGATTAAGTGGGAGACCCATCAACATCAGGTGATCCCAGAACCACAAAGGGGGATCAATTCAAAGCCCTGTTAACAATGAGAAACCAGGCATTGCTGTGGCAGAATTCTTCTTGTCTGTGGGGGACTGTTAGTGCTTCTAGGATGGGCTCTGTTGCAATAGGATACCCCTGGCTGCCTGCTGACTGACTGAAGGAAGGATTCAGAGTTCTTTCTGTCCCTACAGGGCCTGAGTGTCTGTTCCCCTCCCCCAGGCGGTGGGTGGCCTGGAGCAATTGCAAGGGAGATCCTGCCTGCCACAATGAATGCCAAGCCCAGGAAATCTTTTAGTAGTACCGTAAACCTGAGGCTTCTTTCCTTTACTCAGTATCACCAGACAGCACCAGCAAGGTGAATCCTACCACAACAGGGCCCATCCTGGGAGTACTAACAGCCCTCCATAGGCAGGAGGAATCCTGCCACAACAATGTTTCGCTCAGGAAGTGCCCTTCATATCCACAGACCAGAGACTCCCTTCCTTTCCCTCCAGGCAGTAGGTGGCCCAGCCTGGGGAAGCTCCTTCACCCTACAAAGCAGCAGTGACAGGGACAAGTGGGAGTCCCTGTGGCATGGGATAAATCTAGCAAGCCAAAATAGCACCACACAGACTCGGAAAATTAGATTATCATTAGAAACACAGCTTGCAAATGGACCAGGACCTGCATGCTAATTCTAAACAGGGTGATTGCATACTAAAATAAAACTTTAAATAGGAATAAAGGTCTCCTAATATAATAGTCAAAATGTCCAGCATGGAACTGAAAATCACCCACTATCGAGAACCAGGAATATCATAGCTTGAATGAGAAAAGAAAATCAAATGATGTTAACATTAAGATGAATAATATGTTGGAAAGATCTGATAGGAATTTTAAAATTATCATCATAAAAATAATTCAAGAAGAAATGATAAGTTATATTGAAATAAATTTTAAAAAATAGAAAAACCACAGCAAAAAGTAGAAAAACAAATGGGAATTATGGAATTAAAAAATATAATAAAATACATTAAAAACTCACTGGATGGGCCAGGCCAGGCTCGGTGGCTCAGCCTGTAATCCCAGCACTTTGGGAAGCCAAGGTGGATTGCCTGAACCTGTGGGTTCGAGACCAGCCCAGGCAACTTGGTGAGACGTCATCTCTACAAAAAAAGAAAAAAAAAGAAAGAAAATTAGCTGGGCATGGTAGCACGTGCCTGTAATTCCGGCTACTCAGAAGGCTGGGGCAGAAGGATCACTGGAGCCAAGTAGGTCGACGCTGGAGTGGTCCTTGAGTGTGCCACTGCACTCCAACCTAGGCAACGGAGTGAGACTCCCACTCAAAAAACAAACAAACAAAACCTCACTGGATGGAGTTAAGAGTAGAGTGGGGAGAAGAGAGAATACAATCAGTAATCTAAAAAACACCTCAATAGAACTTAATCAATCTGAATGACTGAGATAAAATGGAGTGAAAAGAAGAAAGGAAGGAAGGAAGAAGGGAAGGAAGGAAGGAAAAAAGAACAGAGTCTTAGAGAGATGTGGGACAATAACAAAAGATTCAACATTTGTGTCATTAAAGTCCCAGAGGAGAAGGGAAATAGATTGGACTTGAAAGAATTTTCAAAGAAATAATGGTTTAAAACTTCATGAATTTGGTGAAAAATATAAACCTACAGACTCAAGAAGCTGGGCTAAACCCAAATTGATTAAACCTAAATAAATCTATGCCAGGATACATCATAAAAACAAAGAAAAAAAAAACAAAGAAAAAAAATCTTGAAAAAAACCAAACAGAAATGGCACATTAACCTATAAGATAACATAAATTCTAATGAAAGCAGATGTCTTATCTGAAACATGGAGGCCAGAAAAAAAGTGGCAAAACGTGTTTAAGTCCTGAAAGAAAAAACTCAAACACCAGTTCTATCTCCAGTGGAATTATTCTCCAGGAATGAAGAATAAAGGAGAACAAAGAGAATTTGTCAATAGTAGATTTGTTCTTAAAGAATGGATAAAGAGGCCAAGCACTGTGGCTCATGCCTATAATCCAGAACTTTGGGAGGCCATGGTGAGAAGATTGCTTGAGGTCAGGAGTTTGAGACCAGTTTGGGCAACAGAGTGAGAGACACTGTCTTTATCACAGACTCCTGTAATCCTAGCTGCTGAAGAGTCCCTTGACCTTCAAAGGCTCTGATATTAGTGTATTGAGTGGCCTGGCATCCATGCAACCACATTGCTCCAGAGAGGGAGCTCACACTAGGTCCTACACACCCTCAAGATGCAAGCAGATGCACAGCCCCATTTTGAGAGCCCAGCCCCAGTCAGACTGCATCCTGTCTTGGAAACAAAACAGCTTCATGTCCCCACATCCCTGGGACCCCATTGACATTCCCTGTCTGCAGCTGCTCCTGCAGGGGCTGAGGTGAGAGCCACTGGCAGTGACCCTACCTCCCCGGCAGAGGAGTGGCTTCACATTTTCACTTGCCGTAAACACAAATTCTACTGCCTGCAACGCTGTTGCTGCAAGCTGCTGTGGGACTGAGACTCAGGGAAAGCACACGATCCCCAGCCACCTGTCTATGGCTGTTCCCACTGAAAGCAACCCTACCATCCCCAGCAGCCATGGCTGCCCCCACCTGAGCATTCCACCTGCAGCCTGGGAATCACTCTGCCCATGACAACCAACACCTGCATGTACCACTAGGGAGCCTGAAGAAAGTGCTGTCTGGTCCAGGTCCACTTCCCATCTGCCAGTACTTGAACATTCCATCCAGGGCCTGGGGCTTGTCCAGCTTAGTCCACCACCATTGGCAATTGAGCACTTCTCCTAAAATCTGAGATTGGGCCCACCAAAACTGCTGCTACCACCACTAGCACCCACTCACATATGCCACTTGTAGGCTAAGAATTGGTCTGTTCAGCCCATTGCACCTACCATCAACATAGGCACAGGTTACTTGGGTTCTAAAGAGGTTGTCCCACCACTGCTATTGCCATCACTCATACTTGCTACCCAGGACCTCGAGAATACACTTCCCACCCAACCCACCGCTGCCATTCCTGGCACCTGAGCAAGTCACCTGGAGGCCCAATAATTAGCCTGTCTGGACCCACTAATACTGGTGTCTGCATACATCACCCTGGGCCCCAAGGACAGGCATGCTGAGCTCACTGCTGCCACCATTGAGGCCTGAAGATTGGCATTCCAGTTCTTAGAAAAACACTACAGCCTTCACTAACAACCACACTGTAAGCCACTAAGGAAATCACAGACACCACTGAGGCTGTTTATTGTCAAAGAAATCAAACAGAGACTACACTTTGGCACATACCCAAAGGTAAAGCTCAAGTGCCTTATCCAACCAACACTGTAGGTATATTTTCAGAAAAAAGTTCTCCTCTACAAAAGCAAATTCAAAAAATTGGAAGAAGTGACTGTTACATCAGATGTATAGATATCAATGTAAGAACACAGGAAACATAAAAGCAACAGAATATGATACCTCCAAAGAAACAATAATTTTCCAGCAACATTCAAATAAAAAAGAAATGCAAAAATTTCAGGAAAAGAATTCAAAATATTGATATTAAGGAAGCTTGGTGGAATACAAGAGAATATTAAAAAAATACAAAGAAATCAGAAAAAAGATCTAGGATATAAATGAGAAATTTACCAAAGAGATATGATAAAAAAAAAAGGAATCAGACAGAAATTTTGGAATTAAATAATTCATTGAATAAAATACAAAATGCATTTGAAATATTCAACAATAGCTAGATTAAGAAGAAGAAAAAATCTCGGAAAAAAAGAATTTAAAAAAATGAACAAAGCCTACGTGACATATGGGACACCATAAAGTGAGTAAATATTCAAAATTTCAGCATCCCAGAAGGTGAAGAGAAAATGAAAGAGAAATCTATTTAACAAAATAATAGAGATACACTTCCTAAGTGTTCATAGCCTCAAACTCCTGGGTTCAAGCGATCCTTCTGCCTCTGCCTCCTGAGTAGCTTGGATTACAGGCATGTACCACCATGCCTGGCTAATTTTTTATTTTTTTGTAAAAATGAGGTCTCGTTATATTACCTAGGCTGGTCTCAAGCTCCTGAACTCAAGAGATCTTCCCACCTCTACCTCCCAGAGTGCTGAAACTACAAACATGAACTACTATACCTGGCCAACATTTCCCAAGTTTAACAAGAGATTTAGACATCCAGATATTAGAGGTCCAGAGATCCCCAAACAGATACAATTTAAAAATGTCTTCTTTATGGCACATTGTAGTCAGACTATAGTCAAAGACAAAGAAAGAATTACAAAAGTAGCAAGAGAAAAGTATCTAGTCACTTATAAAGGAACTAACAGCAGATTTATCAGGATAAACTTTACAGGCTAGGAGAGAATGAGATGATATATTCAAAGTGCTGAAAGAAAAAAAAAAATCCTGCTAGCCAAGGATACTGTATCAGCAAAGTTATCCTTCATAAATGAAAGATAAATAAAGTCTTTCCTAGACAAGCAAAGGCTGAAGGAATTCATCACTATTAGACTGGTCCTACAAGAAACGATTACAGGAGTTCAACATTCAGAAGTAAAATAAAGGGGGGGGATGGAAAGAAAATTTGCCATCATTAAATCACACACACACACACACACACACACACACACACACACACACAACCACTGTAGAGCAAACATATAAACAAGGAAAAGACTCAAATGTTACCACTACAGAAAATTATCAAACCACAATGATAAACAATAAGAGAGAAAGGAACAAAGAATACACAAAACAATTAGAAAGCAATTAATAAATTGACAGGAATAAGCCTTCACATATCAATAATAACTTTGAATGTAAACAGATTAAACTTCCCACTTTAAAAAATGGATTTGAAAAATGACCCAGTTATATACTACCTACAAGGTACCCACCTCAACTGTAAAGACACATACAGATTGAAAGTAAAGTGATGAAAAAAGATATTCCATGGAACCCAAAGTAGGCAGGAGTAATTATACTTACATTGGTTAAAACAGACATAAGGTCAAAAATGGTAAAAAGAGACAGAAAAAGGTCTTTATATAATGATAAACTTATTGATTCAGTAAGAGGATATAACAACTATAAATATATATGCACATAACACTGGAGCACCCTAATGTAGAAATCAAATATTACCAGATCTAAAGGAAAGGATGAACTCCAATATAATAATAGTTGGAAACTATAATTTTTCCACTTTTAGCATTAGACAGTTCACCTAGGCAGAAAAATTAACATTGGATTTAAACTGCATATTAGACCAAATAGGCATAACAGACATTTACAGAACATATCATTAAAAGCTACAGAATATACAATCTTCTCATCAACATATGGAACATTCTTCAGCATAGACCATATGTTAGGACACAAAACAACTCTTAACAAATGTTTAAAAATTTAAATCATATCAATTATCTTCTCAGACCACAATGGAATAAATCTAGAAATCAATACGGAGAGGAACTTTGGAAACTGTACAAATACATGGAAATTAAACAACTTGCTCCTAAATGACTATTGGGTCAAGGAAGAAATGAAAAAGAAAATAAAATGATTTCTGAAAGCAAATGAAAATTAAAACAAAACATACCAAAACTTATGGGATACAGCAAAAGTAGTGTTTCTATGAAAACGTATAGCAGTAAAATGCCTACAACAAAAAAGTAGAAAGATTTCAAATAAACAATCTAATGGTACACCTCAGGGTACTAGAAAAGCAAGAACAAACCAAACATAATATTATCAGAAAGAAATAAAGAAACAAACAAAACAGAGCAGAACAAAACAAAATAGAGACAAAAAGTACAAATGATCAATGAAATGAAAAGTTGTTTTTTAAAACAAAATAAACAAAATCAATAAACCACTTGCTAGACAAGCCAAGAACAAAAAAAGAGACAACTCAAATAAAATCAGAAATGAAAAAGGTGACATTACAAGAGATACCACAGAAATTCAAAAACTCATCGGAGACTACTATAAATATATATATAACTTGAAAAACCTAGAGGAAATGGACAAATTTCTGGACACATACAGCCTACCAAGATTGAATCAGATATAAATAGAAAATCTGAACAGCCCAATAACCAGTGATGAGATTATATCAGTAATAAAAAGTATTTTTAACAAAAAAGTAAAGGACTGGACGGTTTCACTGCCAAATTCTACCAAACTTTCAAGTAAAAATGAATCAATTTTTCTTAAACTATTTGGAAAAAAATTGGAAGAGGAAGGATTTTCCCTAATTCATTCTACAAGGCAAGCATTATCCTGAGGCCAAAACCAGACAAGAACATAATAAGAAAACTACAGGCCAATATTTTTGATAAACATGTATGCAAAAATTCTCAACAAAAGACTAGCAGACCAAATATCAAGCACATTAAAGGAAAAAATACACAATGAACTAATGGGATTTATTTCAAAGATGTAAGAATTAACAAATACAAATCAATCAGTGTGATACATCACATCAACAGAATGAAGGACAAAACCCATACGATCATCTCAATAGATTGCAGAAAAAGCATTTGACAAAATTCAACATCACTTCATGATAAAAACTCTCAACATACTATGCATAGAAGGGATGTACTTCAACATAATAAAGGATATATTTGACAAACCCATTGCTAACATCATACTAAATGAAAAAAAGCTTTCAGCTTTTTCTCTAAGAACTGGAAGAAGCCAAGGACACCCACTTTCACCATTACTACTCAACATTGTACTGGAAGTCCAGCCAGAGAAATTAAGCAAGAGGATGGCATAGAAGGAACCCAGACTGGAAAAGAAAAAGTCAAATTGTCCTTCTTTGCTGATGATATATTCTTATATCTAGAAAAACCTAAAGTCTCCACCAAAAAACTCTTAGATCTGATAAATAAAATTGGCAAAGTTGCAGCATACAAAATCAACGTACAAAAATCGGTATGCTTCTATACACCAATAATAAGCTAACTGAGAAAAAAAATCAAGAAGGCAATCCCATGGACAAAAGCTAAAAAAGAAATTATCTAGAAATAAAGCTAACCAAGACGGTGAAAGATCTTTATAGGAAAACTACAAAATGCTGATGAAAGAAATTTCAGAGGACACAAACCAATGAAAAGACAGTCCCATGCTCATGGAGTAGAAGAATTAAAATTCTTAAAATGATCATACTGTCTAAAGCAATCTACATTCAATGAAATCCCTACAAAATACCAAGTATCTTCATTTTTTACAGAAGCAGAAAGCACAATCCTAAAATTCATATGGAACAGAGAAAGAACTTGAGTAGCCAAAGCAATCCTAAGCAAAAAGAACAAAGCTGCACACAGTACCTGACTTAAAAATATATTACAAGGCTATGGTAATCAAAAAAGTACCTGACTTAAAAATATATTACAAGGCTATGGTAATCAAAAAAGTAGGGTATTGGTATAAACAGACATATAGACCAAAGGAACAGAACAGAAAATCTGGAAATAAATCCACAAATGTGTAGTCAACTGATTTTCATTAAAGATGCCAAGAACATGTATTAGGGAAAGGACACTGGGAAAATTGAATATCCATATGCAGAAAAATAAAACTGGACTTCTGTCTCTGACAATACAAAAAAAATTGACTCAGTTGAAGACTTCAGTGTAAGACCAAAGCCAGGCACAATGATTCATTCACATCTGGAATCCCAGCACTTTTGGGAGGCAGAGGCAAGAGGATTGCCTGAGCCCAGCCTAGGCAACTTGGCAAGACCCTGTCTCTACAAAAAACCAAATAAATAAATAGCCAGACATGGTGTCAAGTGCCTGTATTTCCAGGTATTTGGAAGGCTGAGGCAGGATTGCTTGAGTGAAGCAGGTTGAGGCTACAGTACTGTGAGTGTTCCCTGTACTCCAGTCTGTATGAAAAAGTGAGACTCTGATTCAAAAACAAACAAACAAAAAACAAAACAAAGGTATTGGGAGCCAGCCTTGGAGGACCACCTGATTGACAAAGTCCAGGTGCGCTGAGGACCCTCCCCCCCCCCCGGCCACAAAGTGAGTCCGGGCAGCTGAGGCCCTTCTATCTTCTGTCTTTGCTGTTGATACGGCTGAAGAATTCTGTGCAACCATGAAGAGAACAACACATTTATGTGAAGTGCTCACAGCTAACCTGGGAATGTCATGGTTCATTTTTCCATTTTCCACTATGCTGTTTGGCCTTTTCTAACATATGCAATGGTTAAACTCTGGAGCACATCAAGAATGCTTTCTCTCACTTGGTTATAAGTTACTAGATATTGCTTGAGTAAAAAATGATATAAGTATACTCACTCCAGCTGGGCTCGGTGGCTCAGCCTGTAGTGCTGCGCCTTGGAAGGCCGAGGTGAGTGAATTGCCTGAGCCCGCGGGTTCGAGACCCGCCTGGGCAACTTGGCGAGACCTCATCTCTACAATAAATAAAAAAAAATTAGCCGTGCCTGTAGTAGCGCGCACCTGTAGTTCCAGCCACTTAGAAGGCTGAGGTGGAAGGATCACCGGAGCCCAGCAGGTCAAGGCTGCGGTGGCTGGGAGCGGCCACCGCACTCCAGTCTGGATGACAGAGTGAGACTCCAACTAAAAAAAAAAAAAAGTATATTCACTCCTTATTTGATTTAAAATTATGTAGTTTAGCATTTAGACATAAGGTTTTTTAGAAGCACAAGTTTATAGTAAGTTCATTATGAATTCACTATAAGTTCTAACACTTATCTAGGAGTTATGTAGGTGATTTATAACACTGTTTTCACAGATTTAGGATAAAGACTAATTGTTAAGGTTTTTACTTAACTCAATAGTTAAAATTTTAAGTTAATGCATATAAAAAAGGTTTTCACTGAATTCATAATATACTAATTAGATACTTTTATGATAAATTAACTAAATACAGAAAGCAATCTTGGGGGCCTGGGAAACATCATTAAAAGCTTCTTTTGAATTTTCTTTAGGAATATACACTGCATGATAAGAGAAAAGTAATGAAGACACCTGGACAAGAACGGTGATTACGAAGCTTTGAAGGTCATAGAAGTCCCAGAGAAAATTCCTGATACATGGGGAAATGTGCATCTGGAAACTTTCTTGAAACATTTCAAGGACTGTAATTTGGGACTTTGAACTAAAACTATCATTCTTGGCTTTAACAAAAAGACTCATTGACTGAAAGTGGATAGTGTTCTTGGCTTGTTTGTTGCTTCTAAGACCACTAGATGGTGGTAACTTCTGAGGGATAATGTGCATGAAGGAATTTTCTTTGTCTTGCCCCTTTACGAATGGTATAAAAGCTTTCTGTTAACTAACAATAAATGGCATTCGGCATTCTGTCCTGGAAGCAGGTGTCCAAATATATCTTTTCGTTGCCTACTCCGTCTCTCCTTCAGGAAACCCCAGACCTGGCGGGAGCAGGACTCCAGCACAAAGGCTTCAATGTAAGACCAGAAACTATATTTTTCATATGCTAGAAGAAAATATATGAAAAATGCTTCAGGACATTGGTCTAGGCAAAGGTTTTGTGGCTAAGATCTTAAAAGCACAGACCAAGAAAAACAAAAATAGATAAATGAAAAGACTTCCGTATGGCAAAAGAAACCATCAACAGAGTGAAGAGACAACCTGTTGAATGGGAGAAAATATTTGCAAACTACTCATCCCACAAAAGACTAATATCCAGAATATACAAGGAATGCAAACAACTCAACAGTTTAAAAAGCAAATAATTTCATTAAAAATGGGCAAAGGACATGAATGCATATTTCTCAAAAGAACACATACAAATGGTCAATAAGTATATGAAAAATGTTCATCATCACTAATCATCAGGGAAATGCAAATGAAAACCACAATGAGATATCATATTTCTCCAGTTAGAATAGCTATTATCAAAAAGACAAAAAATAAATGCTGGCAAAGATGCAGAGAATGAAAATTCTTATACACTGTTGGTGGGAATGTAAATTAGTACAGCTACTATAGAAAACAGCATAGAGACTTCTCAAAAACTAAAATAGAGATACCATACAATTCAGCAATTCCACTACTGGGCATTTATGCAAAGGAAAGTAAATCAGTATATCAAAGGGATACCTGCAGTTGCATGTTTGTTGCAGCACTGTTCAAATAGTAAATATATGGAATTAATCTAAGTGTCCATCAATGGAGAATGATAAAGAAAATGTGGTATATATACACAATGGAATACTATTTGATCATAAAACAATGAAATCAGGTCATTTTCAGCAACATGGATGGAACTGGAGGTCATGCTAAGTAAAATAAGCCAGGCATGGAAAGACAAATATTTCATGTTCTCACTTACATGTGGGAGCCAAAAAAACAAAACAAAACAAAACAACAAAGATCTCATTGAGAGGCTGGGAAGGGTGTGGATAAAAGGGGAGAATGAAAAGAGATTGGTCAATGGGTATAAACATACAGTTTGATAGACAATATAAGCTATAATGCTCAATAGCAGAGTAGGGTGACTGTAGTTAGCAACAATATGTTGTATATTTCAACTTGAAATGATGCCAACACATATAAATGATTAATACTCAAGATGATAGATACACCAAATACCTTGACTTGGTCATTACATATTCTATGCATGTAACAAAATATTACATGTACTCCATAAATATGTATCAAAAATAAATAAGAAGTTAATTCATAATAAAAATTAAAAAAGATATTTTCAAGGAATCTACAAAACAAACAAACAAATAACAACCACAACAAAAACCCTCGTAGAACAAATAAGTGAGTTCAGTAAGGTTGCAGGATGCAAGACATACAAAAATTAATTGTATTTGTATATACTAGCATTGACTATGTGGACAGTGAAGTTAAAAATACAATACCACTTACAACCACTCCCCCCAAAACATCCAATTAGGCATAAATCTAGCAGAACATATATAGGACTTATATACTGACAACTACACAATGCTGATAAAAGAAATCAAAGATCTAAATAAATAGAGAAACATACCATGTTCATGGATTGGAAGATTCAACATAAAAAAGATGTTAATTATTTTCAAATTAATATACAAATTTAACATAATTCCTGTTAAAATTTCAGCAAGATTTTTTTGTAGCTATAGACAAGATTATTCTATAATTTAAAAAGAATGTCAAAGAAACTAGAATAGCTAAAATAATTTTAAAACAGACTGATGCTAAGTCTACTTGATTTCAAGGCTTATCATACAGCTACAGTAATCAAGACTGTGTGATACTGGTGGAGGGATAGATCCATAGATTAATGGAACAGAATACAGAACTGAAAATGATCCACACAAATATGCCTAAATGATTTTTTAAAATAATGGTGCCAAAGTAATTAAATGTAAGAAAGGTAGCCTTCTTGACAAATAGTGCTGGAGCAAGTAGACATTAATAGGAAAAAGAAAGAATAAAAGAAAAGAAACTCATGAATTCTATGGAAATCAACTCAAGATGGATTCTAGACTTAAGTGTAAACACAAAATCATAAAACGTGTAGAAAAACTTATAAAATTTATTCAGGATCTAGGGTAGCTGAAGAACTTTTAGACCCAATATCAAAAGCAAGATCTATAAGAAGACAAAGATGGATAAATTGGACTTCATCAGAATTAAAAACCTTTGTTCTGTGAAAGATTCTGCTAAAAGGATGAAAAGACAAGATATGGGAAAATATTTGCAAAGCACAAATCCAACAAAGGACTAGTATCTAGAATATATATAGAACTCTCAAGACTAAACAGTAAAAAAAAAAAAAACTCAAGCAATCTAATTGGAAAGTAAAGACTTAAGTACACACCAAAACCTGTATATGAATCTTTTATATATCTTTATTCCCAATAACCAAACCTGGACACAACCCAGTTGTTATTCAATGGGCAAATGATTCAATAAGCTGTGATAAATCTATACAGTGAAATACTACTCAGCAATGAAAAGGAATGAAACACTGATAGACACAACAGCCTGATTGAATTTGTAGAGAATATACTGAGTGAAAAAAGTTAATTCCAAAAGATTACACATTACATTTTTATATCTGTTTATACTATGTTCTTGAAATGACAAAATTGTGGAAATGGAAAACAAGATTAGTGATCGTAAAGGATTAAAGATGAGCTATGCCTATAAAAAGACAAGTTGAAGATGCAGTTTGGGTCCATGTGGTGCTGTGGAGTGACAGTAGGTGGCTGAAGACAGACTGCTTTCTGCCAGTCACACAAGCTTCTGGCTACCCTGCTTCGTTCCCCAGATTTTGGAAGTGCATGCTTCAAGATGGAACCCCATTCCTCAGGTTCAGACTCAGATTCTGATGATTTTCTTGTCACAGACTGAGAGCTGCAGGATGCATTTCCCTAAGGGCTTCTGAAGCCAGGTTTCACTGCCTTGCTAAAGGGGCAGAAGAAGGCCATAAACAACGTGAATGGCCTGAAAGAGTGTTTGGCTGAGTTCAAGCAGGATCTGGAATGGGTTAAAAGGCTTGATGTGACCATGGGTCCAGTGCCAGAAATCATGGACCTCCTCCAACACCTCAGAACAAGGACCAGAGATCTGCAGATCCAGAAAATGACTTCTGGCAGGAGATAAGTTTCTACTGCCAAGCCCAGGCTTCTGTGCTTGCAGTATTACCCTGCCTCCATTAGTTCAAAGTCTCTACCAAGCAGCCCACTGGTTACTCTGCAGAAATGGCCACGTTGATCAACAAATGCAGAAGATTCCACAGACTCTGAAGACTAAACAGGCTACCATGGAGAAATCTGAAAAGGCTAAGCAAATGCCACCACTTAGGAAATATGGAAAGAGGGTTCAAACAAGGATTCTTCATAAGAAGCAGTAGGAAAAAGCACATATAAAGACTGCCATTAAGAAATTCCAGAAAGGCATCTCTCATAAACTTGGAGGATATCAGAAACCCATTGCACAGGGCATGAAGGTAGGAACTAAAGTAAAGACCAGCAGATGAAGAAGGGGCCCAGTGCTAAACCATGATATAAAAACCAGAAGTGGTTTTGCTGAAAAGAAGAAAGGCTTAAAGTGGAATACTTGTGACAGCAATGACGATGTATCTAGTTTCCAAGCTAAGACATTCAGGGCCAGGACCTCAAGGGGCTTGGAAAGAAGGGGTCAAATAAGAGACTTGGAAAATGAACAAGAGAGGGAAGATGAAAAGCGGAACATGCTAAACAGAATCTTTGAATACAAAGAACCAAGAAAAAGGGATGAAGACTTAAAATTTGACAACACAATTAGATCCCTTCTGTTGGTTTCTTTTTGTAAAAAATTATTTCAATAAACTAAAGAAAAGTTAAGAAAAAGCAACATGAGAAATCTTTGTGGTGGTGGAAGTGTTCTGTATCTTGACTGTGTCAATGTCAATAGTCTGGTGTGATATTGTACTATAGTTCTGCAAAATGTTACCATTGGAAGAAACTAGGTAAAGGGTACAAGGGTACAAGGGATCTCTCTGCATTATTTCTTACAATAGAATATGAATCTGTAAGAATATTAAAATATAGATTTTAATTCAAAATAAAACATCTGCTTAAAATTACTGGGGATTTTACAAGGTAGTGATGGCAGACTGGTAAAATAACTACACATTCATCCCATGCATTCCCTTCTGCAATGTGGCTTAACTGCACCTCCCACTGAGAGACACAGCCCTTGAAACAGATAAAGAACTTATTTCTCCATCTCTTGAAACTGACGTGTATTTACCAATGGGATATTAACAAACATCATGCAAACAGAAGTTTGAAAGGCACTTGTTCAGGAGCAAGGCAAGGATGTTTCCTTGTACCACTTCTTTTCAACATTATACTGGAAGCCTTAGCTAATGCAATAAGACAAGAAAATGAAAAGGGGTATAAAGATTGGGAAGGGAGAAATAAAACTGTCTTTTGGCCAGGCTCAGTGGCTCAGCCTGTAATTGCAGCACTTTGGGAGGCTGAGGTGAGTGGATTGCCTGAGCCCATGGGTTTGAGACCAGCCTGGGTAACTTGGTGAGACCTCGTCTCTACAATAAATCAAAAAATAAGCTGGGCATGGTAGTGCACACATGTAGTTCCAACTACTTGGAAGACTGAGGTGGAAGGTTCACCAGAGCCCAGCAGGTCAATGCTGGGGTGGCCATGAGCGTGCCACTGTACTCCAGCCTGGGTGACAGAGTGAGACTCCAACTCCAAAACAAAAACAGAAACAAAAAAAAAAACTGTCTTTTTTGCAGATGATATAATAATTATGTAGAAAATCTGAAAGGATTAACCAAAAACCCCTCTTGTAAATAATAAGTAATTATAGCAAGGCTGCAGGACACAAGATCAATATACAAATGCTAATCAATTTCCTCTATACCATCAATAAACAAGTGGAATTTGAAATTAAAAGCACAATTCCAGGTACATTAGCATCTGCTAGAATAAAATACTCAGGTATAAATCTAACAAAATATGTATAAGATCTGTATGAGGAAAACTATAAAACTCTTATGAAAGAAATCAAAGAACTAAATAAATGGAGAGAGAGTTCATGTTTATGGATTGGAAGACTCAATATTGTAAAAATGTCAGCTCTTCCAAATTTGATTCAAGACAAGCTCAATCAAAATTCCAGCAAGCTATTTTGTGATTATTGGCAAACTGACTCTAAGGTTTATACAGAGAGGCAAGACCCAGAATAGCCAACAAAATATTGAAAGAGAATAACAAAGTCAAAGGACTGACACCTGACTCTAAGCCTTACTCTAAAACTACAGTAGTCAGTATTGTGATATTGGTGAAAGAATAGACAAATAGATAAATGAAATACTATAAAGAATCCAGAAATAGACCCACATAAATGTAGTCAACTGATCTTTAACAAAGGAGCAGAGGCAATTCAATGGAGAAAAGATAGTCTTTTCAACAAATGGTGCTGGAACAACTGGATTCATCCACATGCAAAAAAAAAAAAAAAGTAAAACTAGACACAAACCCTACATCTTTCACAAAAAAATAACTCAAGACAGATCCCAGACCTAAACGTAAAACATACAATTATAAAAATCCTACAAGCAAACATAGGAGAAAATATAGATGATCTTGGAATTGGAGATGACTTTTTAGAAACAACATGAAGGCAAGATCCATGAAAGAAAGAACTAATAAGCTGGATTTTAAAATTAAAAATTTTTGCTCTTTGAAAGACACTATGGAGAGAATGAAAAGATATGCCACATACTGGGAGAAAATATTTGCAAAAGACATATTCGATAAAGGACTGTTATCCAAAATATAAAAACAACTCTTAAAACTTGACAATAAGAAAACAAACAATTTTAAAAAATGGACCAAAGACCTTAACACATACTTCACTAAAGATATGCAGACAGGGGCAACCCCTTCGGGTCCCCTCCTGCTGTGGGAGCTTTTCTGTCCTCAATAAATCCTGCTTTCTCACTTTCTGGCTGAACCAGGAGAGCTGCTGGAAGAAGGCGAGACTCCGAAGCTGAGACACCCAGGGGGCTAGGCTTGCCAGTCCACCGAACCAGCAACACTCTCAGGGCTTGGCTTGCCAGCCCATTAGAACCAACACTTTGGGGGCTAGGCTTGCCAGCCCATCAAATCACAACACTCTCAGGGCTTGACTTGCCAGCCCGTTAGAGCTGACACTTCCGGGGTTAGGCTAACTAGCCCCTCGGCAACCCTCTCTGGGGCTTGGCTGGCTGATCCATTGAGCTGACACTCTTGAAGCCCAGGCTGACCTGAATAATCCGCATCAGTTTTGGCCCCCGAACATGGGGCTTGATGGAAAGTCTTCAGGATGGCTGCAATCAGAGGATGGCAAACTTCATCTGTTGATCTGCCAATGGAAGGTTTTTAAAACCCTCCACCAGACCTGTCACCTTGGAAGAGATAAACTAACCCAAAGGCTGTCTTCAGCTATAAAGGATACCAGAATTGACTCATGAAATTCACCACACTAGAGTGAGAGCATGGAGTCCAGGAGAAGTTGCCTCAGCTGACCCGGAAGAGCATACGAAATCAAACTAAAGATCGTAAAAGATAAGTGCCACTACTTACTGTCTATGGATTTCCTCCTGATGGTGCTACCTATACTTGCTGCCTTTGTTTTCATCTTGATGTGTATCGTTAGACAGTCTGTCAAGGACTCCTTAATTCTAAGTGTCCATGGGATTGTTTTCTTCCCTATAAGTCTCCCTCACAGAAACAAGCAAAATGCCTACTCTATCTTGCTTCCTGTTTCATTAGTCCTAGTTTTTTTTTTTTTTGAGTTGGAGTCTCACTCTGTCACCCAGACTGGAGTGCAGTGGCCGCTCCTGGCCACTGCAGCCTCGACCTGCTGGGCTCCGGCGATCCTTCTGCCTCAGCCTTCCAAGTAGCTGGAACTAGAGGCGAGCGCTACCACGCCCAGCTAATTTTTTGATTTATTGTAGAGATGAGGTCTCACCAAGTTGCCCAGGCGGGTCCTAGCTTCTTATAAGCACCCTCTCTCATCCTCCATTATGTATGTGGCTCAACAAGGTATTTATTCAAATGTTGGATATGCTCATGGAGGAATGTGGAGGAACATGCGCATTATTAAATGAAACTTGTTGTTTCCATATTAACACCTCCTCCCAAAGAGACTTTACAAGTTATAAAACAATAATAAAATCACTGACTCTCTACAATAACAGGCAGTTTCAGGATTCAGTTGGGTACAATCTTTTTTATTCTCTAGGGATTTCCAATATATGGACATGGGTTTTCCCTTAATAGCTCCTTTTGTTCTGCTTATGTATATAGTTAACTTTCTAGTAAAGTTTGCTTCTTCTCACCTAGAGACCATCAAACTCCAAATGGTGATGCAGATGGAACCTTGTATGGAAGCTTCTTTCTACTGAGGACCTTTAGATCACCCTCCAGAGCATCTTTAGCTGCCACCGCCATACGATGCCCATGATCAGCAGGAAGTATCCAGACCGGTCATCGTCCTCACTCCCTAGTGGCAGTTAGGGTTACTACTCCAGAGAGGGGCGAATGAGACAGGAGATAGCTAGAGAAAGGCTAGGCAGACAGACAGGCAGGTCCTGGCAGGCCTCTCAGACTCAGCATTGGTCCTTGCGAGCCTCTCAAGCTAGAGCATAAGTACCCACTGCTGGGATCAAAAAACAACCAATCAGCTCACCATTAGGTTCCTACCTCCTGCCGATTGGTCCTTAATACTGACCAATCAAAACAGCAGCAACTCACAGCTAGTGCGAGTCAATTGGCTTGGTCTTAGGGCTATTTAAGCACCAGGTTTTCAGCCCCAGAGAGGCAACCCCTTTGGGTCCCCTCTCGCTGTGGGAGCTTTTCTGTCCTCAATAAATCCTGCTTTCTCACTTAAAAAAAAAAGCTATGCTGATAGCAAAGAAGCATATAAAACGTGCTTGTGTGACATGTCTCATCAGGGAACTGCAAAATAAAACAACAATGAGATAACACTATCAGTGTGTCAGTGTAAGGTCATGTATTAGGATAATCAAAATCTAGAACACTGACAACTCCAAATACTGGTGAGGTGGATGTGGAACAACAGGATCTCTCATTCATTACTAGTGGGAATGCAAAATGGTACAGCCACTTTGGAGGACAGTTTGGCAGTTTCTTACAAAACAAAATATATTCATACCATACAATCCAGCAAGCATACTGCTTGGTATTTATCCAAACGAATAAAAAAATTATGTCCACACAAAAACCTGTTTATAGCAGCTTTATTCATAATTGCAAAAACTGGGAAGCAACCAAGATGTCCTTCAGTAAGTGAATGGATCAATAGACTGTGATACATCCAGACAATGGGATAGTATTCAGTGCTACAAAGAAATGAGTTATCAACCCATGAAAAAATATGGAGGAAACTTAAATGCGTAGTCTAAGTGAAAGAAGCCAATCTGCTACATACTGTTTGATATTATATGATTTTGGAAAAGGCAAAACTACACAGACAGTAAAAAGGTTGGACATTTCCACAGGTTGGGAGGGGAAGAATGAATAGGTGGAACACAGAGAATTTTTAGATCTACTCTTGCATGATGCTACAGTGATGTGTACATGTCATTACATATTTGTCCATACTAGTACAATGTACCACACCAACAGTCAACCCTAACGTAAACTATAAACTGTGGTTTATAATGATGTGTCAGTGTAAGGTCATCAGTTTTAACAAGTGTACCACTCTGGTGAGGGATATTGATAATGGGGGTAGCCACGCATGTGTGTGGACAGTGGGTCTACTCTAAAAATACATCTATTTTTTAAAAAAACTTTTGTTCATTAGGATTTGCTCTTTTGGCTGAACTTAGAATCTTCAGGCCATGATGTGAACAGGCCTGAGCTAGCCTGCTGGAGAGTTCCTGTCGAGGAGAACCAAAGCACCTGGGCCAACTGCCTGCAAATTGCTAGAGATGCGAGTTGAGTGAGTTAGCATCAGTTAGTGGATAGAATGTGTGGGAAAGGCAGGTTAAATGCTTAACTCATTTCTTTACTTACCGTTTTCCAGAATAATGAATTTGTGTATTTATACTGAATAACTTAGCTAAAATGGAACTTTGTTTTCCAGAATTTCCTTCCCTGTAGAGTTCCAGGTTAGTGTGTACCACAGTAGACATTTTACATAAGACTTGGAATGCAGAAGTGAAGCAGCAGTCATATATAATTTTTTATGCTCAAAAGGTCAAGGCAGGGTACTGTATGGCTTAGGTACATTGTTGATACCTGCTGGCTAATTGTCTGTGTGGGACAGAAGCCAGGCCTGCAGGTACCCTAGTTCCTACCAGATGTTCTTCAGCTTCTCTGACTCTTGGGTTGGTGTGTGTTTAATTCTGTGATGAAGGATGCTTGTCATCAACATCACTGAAGTTGATGGAGGCTTAGAGATGGTAAGAGATTGATGTGGGTTTCTGCTTCTTCTCACGGGTTTCGGTTTGTTTTTGCTTCCCCCACCTCATGTCTGTGTTCCACTCCTGCCTGCCTTCGTCTATAGGTTTCAGCAAGCAGATATAGAAGCAGCAGCTTTACACAGATGATTTAACCAGCTCCTGCAATTGACTTAGGATAAACAGCTATGGTAAATCCTTTATTATAAATATCTTCTGTTGGTTCTGCCTTTCTGATGGACTCTGGCAGATACACTTAGCAACTTCCAAGGTAATCAATGACTTATTAAAAGAAAAATAAAGTTTGTACTTGTGGATGAGACTTCAGATTTCAGTTGTAACAAGCAAAGGGCTTGAAAGTCATCATTACATACCTAAAACAAGAAAAAAAGCCGAACAAACTGAAAATCAATGACTTTTCTTAGCGCCTTCAGAGAATTGAGGCCACAGGGCAAACTACCACCCTGAAATTTGAAGAGACAGGTAAATAGAGAGACTCTCAGTCAGAATAGGCTTAACTGGGGCTGAAGTCACT
>CAUYQG010022346.1:0-13611 GCA_963574415.1 Tarsius wallacei
ACACATGAAGAAATGTTCAACCTCACTAATCATCAGGGAGATGCAAATCAAAACCACTCTGAGATACCACCTAACTCCAGTCAGAATGGCAATTATCAATAACTCAAAAAATAACAGTTGCTGGAGAGGGTGTGGCAAAAAGCGAACACTTCACTGTTGGTGGGAGTGAAAACTAGTGCAACCTCTGTGGAAAGCAGTGTGGCGATTCCTAAAAGCTCTAAACACCAACCTCCCATATGACCCCGTGATCCCCCTACTGGGAATATACCCTGAAGAACTCAAATCACTTTATAAAAAAGATACCTGCACACGTATGTTTATCGCAGCATTGTTCACAATAGCAAGAACCTGGAATCAACCATGTTATCCATCAAAAGAGGACTGGATTTTTAAAATGTGGTACACATACACAATGGAATACTACGCAGCCATAATAAAGAACAAAATCATAAATTTTGCAGCAACCTGGATGGAACCAGAGTCTATAATACTGAGTGACCTCTCTCAGAAACAAAAAACTGAGTATCACATGTTCTCATTCATATAGTAGACCTTGATCATCCAATGTATTACCACAAGAAAATGACTGACAGTGGTGGGAAACTATGAGGGGGGAGGGGTAGGGTGATGGAATTAATGGTAGTAAATATCTGTCTGGGGACAAGGAGACACTTCCTATCAACAAGGGTGCCTGAACGAGGCATATTTGTACACCTAACCCTTAACTGTACCCCACAATATCATAATAAAAAATATTGAATTAAAAAAAAAAAAGAGTACAGGCATCTGCCTTAGAACTCTTTCTTGGTATATGGAAAAAAAGAGTAGGAAATAAACTTTGGCTCTCAGATTCTCTGCAAGAATAGAAGGAACTGAAAAACACTTCTAACACAGGAACTTATCTAGATGTCTTCCAAAGGACTGACTTTTATCCTACCCTCTCTCAAGGTAGTAGCACAACTTGACTTTTTTCTAATTTATTGGGGGCCACTAAGAACAAAGACAGCAGGTTGGAAATGCACAAAAAGTTTAGAGCCACCTAGTATCTATAGCCAGGCTGACTGGGGTGGAACATCACCTACACAAGACCAACCTAACAAGACTGCGTGGGGTGGTTCTTTTAATAAATGGCCAAAACCCAATACAGAGAATCAAGAAAAATAAACAGGAAAATATGTTCCAAATAAAAAAAGAAGATAAGGCTCCATAAGCCAACTCTAATGAAAAAGAGATGTGTGATTTACCTGGCAGGGAATTTTAAAGGACAGTAATAAGGACACCCACGAGGTATAGAGAACTACAGATGACCAAGATGATAGTTTCAATAAAGGTAAAACACAAAAAGTCACAAATTGCCAAGTTGAATAATACAATAACTCACCTCAAATATTCAATAGAGAGGTTTGATAGTAGATAAGATGAAGCAGAAAAAGAGCTAGAAAACGAAAAAAGGTAAAAATCATATAATCTTGAAAAGTAAAAAGAAAAAGGAATAAAAAAGAGTGAAACAGCCCACGGGAGTTAGGAAACACCATCAAGTAAAATAATTTAGCATTATCAGAATTCCAGAAGGAGAAGAAAAAGGGAGAGAGAATATATTTAAATAAACAGTGGCAGAAAATTTCCCAAGTCTTGGAAAAGAAAGAAAAAAATGTCAACCAAGAATAATATGAGAGACGATCCCCCAAAAAACTGAAATTTGTTTATAAAAAAAAATTATGTATTCATTCTTACATGTTTAAACTTCAGTCACTCTCTGTTTGATGTAATACACCAGTTGAGATGCTTTTTCCACTGCTCCAAACAGTTTTTGAACTCATCAATTTTGATGCCTTCTAGTGTTCCTGCTGTTTTTTGTTTCTCCTCTTCCACATGGGAAAAATGTTTCCTTTTGAGGACTTTTTCTGATTTGGGGAAGCAACAACAACAAAAGTCACTTGGAGCAAGATGGGCAAATAGGGAGGGTGGAGGTACAGGAGTCATGCCATTTTGGGTCAAAAACTGCTGAACACTCAGAGTGGTGTGGGCAGGCGCACTGCACTTATAAACTACCCACCATGAAATGGGCAAACGTGTTGAATAAAATCTCCAAGAAAATAGTTCTCTAAAATCAAACACAGCCTCTCACAACAATGCAAGGTGGCACACTGATGCTGATTGATTCCTAGAACACTTACCTATTGGGGGAAGTCTGTATCACAAGCAGTCCACCCTCCAAAAAATAATTGTAGATTTTGGGGGGGGAGTCTTCCCTCGTATACCAGCAATCTTGTTTCTAAAAAATAAAGGGAAGATTTTTTTTTTAAAAGACTCGGACAAACAAATGCTGAGGGAATGTAACACCACACAACGCACCTTACAAGAAATGCTAAAAGGAGATCTTCAAGCTGAAGGAAAAGTTTGCAAAGTAGCAGCATAAAAATATTTGAAAGTATAAATCTCACCGGTAAATGTAAATATATAGTAAAACTGGAACTTTATACTGTAATGGTGATGTGAAAATCAATTAAATCTCTAGTACAAAGATTAAATGACAAAATTACATTTTGAAAACCTATAGTTACAATAACTTTTTAAAGGACACAAACTATTAAAGATACAGCATGTGTCATCATCTGGATATGGTGGCTTACACCTGTACTCCCAGCACTTTGGGAGGCTGAGGCAGGAGAATTGTTTGAGCCAAGGAGCTTGAGACAAGCCAGGGCAACATTGCAAGACCTCATCTATACAAAACATCAAAAAATTTGTTGTGTTGGTGTGAACCTATAGTCCCACCTCTTGTTATTAGCAAAAATAGTGCTAAGAGAAAAGCTTATAGTAGTAAATGCCCACATCAAAAAGACAGAAAGATCCAAAATTAAGGAGGTAATGTTGCACATCAAGGAACTAGAAAAAGAAGAGCAAACAAAACTAAAAACTAGCAGGAAAAAAAAAAAGTAACAAAGATTAGGAGAGCTAAGTGAGATTGAGACCAAAAAACTATACAAAGGATAAATGAAGAAAAAAGTTTTTCCTTTGAAAAGATAAGCAAATTTGAAAGACGATGAGCTAGATTAACCAAGAAAAAAGAAAGATTAGCTTTGGCAATATAGTGAGACCTTGTCTCTACAAAAAAAAAAATTAGTCAGGCATGTCTGTTTTTCCTGCTACTCAGGAGTCCGTGACTGGAGGAACACCTGAGCTCAGGAGTTTGAGGCTGCAGTGAGTCATGATGGTGCCACTGCATTCCAGTCTGGGTGACAAAGTGAGATCCCAACTCAGAGAGAGAAAGAGAGAGAGAAAGAAGGAGAGGGGAAGAGAGAGTGGAGGGGGGTGGGGAGAGAGAGAGAGAGAGAGAGAATATTCCATATAACACAATTAGAAATGACAAAGGTAACATTACAACTGATATCACAGAAATACAGGCACTACTATGAGCATCTCTACACAAACAAATTAGAAAAACTAGAGAAAATGTATAAATTCTTGGATACCTACAACATTTACATATTGAACATGGAAGAAATAGAAATCCTGAACAGACCAATAATAAGTAATGATATTGAATCAGTAACCAAATGTCTATGACTAGAAAAGCCCAGGGCCACACAGATTAGCAGCCAAATTTTACCAGACATACAAAGAAGACCTGGTACCAATCCTACTAAAACTATTCTAAAAAATTGAGAAGGGATTTTTCCCTAATACATTTATAATACTAGTATCACTCTGATACCAAAATCAAACAAGGACACAATAACAATAACAAAAACCCACAGGCCAGTTTCTAATGAACATAGGTAAAAATACTCAGTAAAGTAATAGCAAACAATCCAAGAACATGTTAAAAAGATCATACACCGTGATCAAGGGCATTTTATTTCAGGGATGTAAAGATATTTCAGCATCTGCAAATCAATAAATGTGATTCACCACATGAACAGAATTGAAAACAAAAGCCATATGATCATTTCAATAGATGCAGAAAAACCATTTGAGAAAATCCAACATCCCTTTATGATAAAAACCCTCAAAAAACTAGGGATCAAACAAACATCATTCAAAATAAGAAAGCATATACTACAAATCCACAGCAAATATCATACTAAATGGGGAAGAGTTAAAAGCATTCCCTCCAAGAACTGGAACAAGATAAGGATGCATACCCTCACCACACCTATTCATCACAGTACTAAAAGTCCTAGCAGGAGCAATCAGGCAGAAGATTGGAAGGCATCCAGATTGGAAAAGAGAAAGGAGATCTAATTATCTCTGTTTCCTCATGACATAATCTCATAACTAGAAAACCCTAAAGACTCCCCCAAACTATGCCTAGAGGTGATAAATGGCTTCAGCAAAGTGTTAGGATACAAAATCAATGTACAAAACTTAGTAGCATTTATATACACCAATAATACTCAAGCTGAGATCAAAATCAATAACCCAGTCCCTTTTTACAATGATAGCATGCCCAAACACACACAAATACCAAGAAATACACTTGTGCAAGGAGATGAAAGACCTCTACAAGGAGATCTACAAAGCATTGATTAAAGAAATTATAAATTACACAAATGACTGGAAAAACCTTTATCATATGGGTTCCACCCCCACACCATGTCATATCATTATGGAAATCATTCATATGTCAGTAATGGACTCAATTGCTAAAATCAATGACTTATTTTCAATCCTCATGCTGTTTAACCCCTCCTATAATTTTGACACCTTTCAGTTTTCAAAATGCACATCTCCATTAGCAGAGAAAGAGGCATCATGAAGCTAATGAAGTTTAAACCTCAAGGTTCTCCACTTACACAGAACATTTCCAACATGCTGAAGGGCCCTAGAAATGTGTTCATATAATTGTATTTTCTTTTTTTCTTTTTTTTTTTTTGAGTTGGAGTCTCACTCTGTCACCCAGACTGGAGTGCAGTGGCCGCTCCTGGCCACTGCAGCCTCAATCTGCTGGGCTCCGGAGATCCTTCCACCTCAGCCTTCCAAGTAGCTGGAACTACAATAGGCATGCGCTACCACACCAAGCTAATTTTTTATTTATTGTAGAGATGAGGTTTTACCAAGTTGCCCAGGCAGGTCTCAAACCCGCGGGCTCAGGCAATCCACTTGAAAATGTGAAATATTTAACAACAATCAACTAAGACTACAGTCTCCTCCACTCTGACTCCCCTTCCATCATAACTCCCTCATATTGGTGGCTTTTAGTGTAACTGTGGGCATTTGGGGGATTGAACTAAGGAGAAATTTAACAGAAAATATATTTAGATTAAGTTTAGAGGAAAATATTTGTGTGGTTGACAATCACTTTGATCTGTAACTAATTGCTAACAAGATTTCATAGATTAGTAAGTGGCAGAGATAAGACTCAAAGTAAGTACTGTCTGACTCAAATGCTAACAATCTCAATACAACACTATGTTGCCTTTCCATGGTTGAGTAATCCATAATCAGGTCCACAATTTCTTAATTTAGTGTGTCTTCAACCACTCACTAGTATTTAGAGTCTGTTTTCGGGTATATGCTAGCATTTGACATCTTTCCTCTCTCTTTTTTGGGAGAGCGAGGGGACTTCAACATACTTTTCCAGTGTCATTACCCACTCCTACCCTGTGTGTTCAATATACTTTGTGCAAATTTACCCTCTTATCCTTGCTAAATCATATCTTTACTCATGCTCGTCCCTTAGAATGAAATGGCATTTCTCAATCACATTTGCACTCATTTTTATTAATTTTCTCCTGATTTGACAGGAAAAATAAATTTCCATGAAAACAACATAACATCAATTATACACCACTATAATGAGACAAACATTGACAGCCAACTGATTGATGCATGTTCACTCAGGCAATTTAAGACTAGCATCTCTTTATGTTATCTATTACTGTGTAATGAACCATTTTAAACCAATGGTTTAAAACACAGTTTTTAATTGTAGGTTAGGAATCTGGATGTGTACAACATGGATGGCTTATCCCTGTTTCACCATGCCCAGAACCTCAGTGGAAAAGACTCAAGTACCTGGAAGCTGGTACCTGGGGTGAAATAATTTGAAGATTGGGCTCATCTGGGATTGTCAACTAAAAAGCATACAGATGGCCTCAAAATGTGTCTTGAACTTCCTCATAGCAGCCTCTGTGTAGACTTCTAACTTTGAGGCTCAGGGCTCCAATGGCAAGCTTTCCAGAAATGAAGTATGGAAATGTATGACCCTTTCCTACTGAGTCTCAGAAGTGACATTTCCAATACACTCTATTAATTGAAACAAAAACAACCTTCCCTTATTCAAGTGGAAAGGACACATACCTCCACTTGTTCGTGGGAGATGAATCAAAGAATTCATGACCATATTTTAAAATTGCCCTAGCATGGTGATTGATAGGAATCTTGTTTCATTCTTCTGCATGTGGATAGCCAGTTTTCCCAGCACCATTTACTGAATAGGTTCTCCTCTCCCCAGTGGTTGTTGTTGGAGGCTTTGTCAAAGATGAGTTGGTTGAGAAATTAGGTTTTGCTTCTAGAATCTCAATCCTGTTCCATTGATCTATATGCCTGCTGTTGTACCAATACGAGGCTGTTTCAATTATTGTAGCTTATAGTAAAGTTTAAAGTCTGGAAGTGTGATACTTCCTGCTTTATTTCTTTTGCTGAGGATTGTTTTAGCTATTTGTCGTCATTTATGTTTCCATATGAATTTCTGTATTGTCATTTCCAGAACTGAGAGCAACATCGGTAATTTAATGGGTATTGCGTTGAATCTATAGATTGCCTTTGGTAGGTTGGACATCTTGACAATGTTGATTCTTCCTATCCGTGAGCATGGGATACTTTTCCATTTGTTTGTGTCTGCTTGGATTTCTCTGAGTGGTGTTCTATAGTTTTTGTTGTAAAGGTCATTCACTTCTCTGGCTAGAAAGATTCCATTTTTGTGTGTGTGTGTGGCTATTGTGAATGAGATTGTACTTTTTATTTGGTTCTCTACCTGTGTGCTGTTGGTATGTAAGAATATGACTGTCTTTTGCACGTTGGTTTTATACCCTGGGACTTTGCCCGAGTCCTTTATCAGTACAAGGAAGTTTTGGACATATTCCTTTGGGTTTTCCAGGTATAGGATCTTATCATCTCAAAGAGGCATAACTTAACTTCCTCTTTTCTTATTTGGATACCCCTGATATCCTTCTCTTGTCTGATTGCTATAGCTAGGACTTCCAACACTATGTTGAACAGGAGTGAGAGTGAGCAGCCTTGTCTTGTTCTGATTTTCAGGGGAAATGCTTCCAATTTCTGTCCATTTAATAATATGTTGGCTGTGGGTTTATTATAGATGGCTTTTACTATTCTGAGGCATATTCCCTCTATACCTAGATGTTCAAGAGTTTTTATCAACCTCTATTGGAAAACAGTGTGGTGATTTCTAAAAGAACTAGAAATTGACTTTCCATATGATCCAGCAATTCCCCATCTGAGAATATACCCAGAGGAACACAAATCATTCTTTAAAAAAAGATATCTGTGTATGCATGTTTATTGCAGCAGTATTCATAATAGTACAAACATGAAACCAACCATGTTGCCCATCAAAACTGGACTGGATTTTTTTTAATGTGGTACATGTACAAAATAGAATATTATGCAGTCATAAAGAAGGTCAAAATTATGGACTTTGTAGCAGCTCGGATGAGTTTGGAGTCTATCATACTCAGTGATCATCACAAAAACAAAGAACTTAGTACCACATGTTCTCACTCATAAGTAGACCCTGAACACCTATCATAATACTATTTAAAAAGGAGGACACTGCCAGGGGAGGGAGAGGCACATAATATCAATAAGGGTGCCTGACCCTAATCTAGGTGAAGTGAGGTCCAATGGGAGACCCAAAACTTCACCTGTACCTAAACCACTTATGTACTCAATTTTGACTTGTACCCCACAACTTTAAAATAAAATAAAATAAAATTTAAAATAAAATTACCCTGAAAATACTTTAAACACCCTAAAATTTTTTTGTTCACATGTGAAAGAAATTTTATAGTACTTTTTCAAATTTGACAATAATTCTAAAGCTTTATTTGTCGTTACCAATAATGAATAACAAAATGAAAAAAACATTTCAAAATTCTCAATAATAAAAATTGAACTTTAGCTAAACATTCTAGAGAATAACCTTAATTATTTTTCTGTTTTTTTAGAGAGGGGAAATAATCAAATAATACGCAGTCAAAAAGCATCAGGAAAATACTACTGAGGGATGGTTGAGAGTTTACTAATTAAAATGTCATACTCTTTTTTCTATATTTTGTGAAGTTTTGATATTTATTTTCTTTTTATAAATAATTATCCACTTTGAATCTAATTTATTAATAACTTAATAAGATTCAGAGGGGAAGGATAAAGTGGCCACCTGTAAACAATGGACTTGTGCCTCTCTCATGGTACTAACCAAGAAAGGAAGAGATTCCTAGCAGTCAGAGCAGATTGAGACAGGGGATACAACCCACAACCCACAGAGGAATAAAGGGATCCACAAAGAGCAAAGAGGAGAGAAAATGAACTGCCTGTTTTGGAGCCAGGAAGACCAACATGCCTGAACCACATCAGAAACAGAGAGCAGCCTCTAGATGCAGGAAAGGAGTGAGTGCAGGATGTTTGGAACTCGGCACTCCTGTCATGGACAAGGGAATTCCTCAAGTCTTACGGGACTCCAGTCCCACACACCAAATGGACTGGATGCTACACAGTTGCATGCTGCTAGAACCCACTAAAGCTATGCAATCATTTCAGTTCTGAAGGACTCCAGTTGAGTCATTCCCAAGTAACTTGACCCCTGCAAGCTGCAGTCTGTAACCAGTTCCCAGGCCAGAAGGGAACGAAAAGTCCTGATGCTTTCATTTGTTCCAAAGGCAAATTTCTTTGCTGCTAGCAGTATCTGCCTGGGACAAGCTACAACGAGATGCCCTGTTGCTGAACGAGCCTTTGAGTTCTGAGCACAGACTGCCTGAGGCAAAGGCAGGGAAGCCAGGAGGAACTTGTGGCCCTGGCAAACCCTCTTTCCCCGTGTGTACTCCTTTGTGCAACAGAGATGGCTCTGCAATTTCTGCAGCATTGCCACAGTAGCCAGGGGACTTCTACACCCTCCCAATTCCCTGTTGGGTAGCCAATCACAAGCACAGGTGGGGAGTTGGAGTACCCATCAGTTAGACCTAGTACATCGAGAGACCTTGTTGTTTTATGAACCCTTGAGTTCTGGGCACAGACTGCCTGTGGCAAGTGCCAGGGAGCCAGAAGAAACATATTGCCTGACAACCCCTCTCTCCCCATGTGAACTCTTTTGTGCAACAGAGATTGGTCTGCTATTCCTGTAGCATTGCCTGAGCAGCCAAGGGACCCCTCCTCTCTCCCTTTCCCCACTGGGGTAGCAATCAAACATACGAGTGGAGAACTAGAGTGCAGACCAGACTGACTTAGTCTTCCTCAACATGCTTCCCCTCACCCGGAATCTCAATAGAACAGGAAACTTTAGAAGACCCCATGGCCCAACCCACTGCCTAGATCATCTGTATACTTTCCTAGGGCAACAAAGGCTAAGCAGGAAGTCCAGAGCCACCACCACAGTGGGCTGTCTCCTGAAAGCTGGAAGGCAACTGTCGCAGCCCAGTACAACATCTGAGACAATAATAAAGTCCTTGGGAAATTCTGCTTCCAGACCTCAGCTAACACCACCACCCAAGCCACCATGGTCACTCAAGAAGCTTTGAGCCCATGAATGTACCCAGCATAGCACTGCCACAGCTGGTAATAGAGAAAGCCATAACACTAAGGCTACCAACAACAACAAAAAAAACCCCTATGGAATCTATGTCATCCCCCTGCCGAGCCTATTAGAGCTGAATTCTGCAACTGACATTTGAAAACCAGAGGACTGGTCAGCTCAACTCGGTTCTACCTAACACTGCCCTCTTTCCCACCTCAGGAGATAAGAACAAAGTTCATGTCACTGCGTATCTCACAGATTAGTCCATAGTCCAAAGCATCAGGGAGCTTCTCCAGTGGATCCTCCAGAAATTTTGGTGACCAACTCTCTTTAGAATTTAACCCAAGCAACTTCACATCACCAGATCCCTTGCAGGCACCCCCAGCACCAGCCAAATTGTAGCAGCCTAATAGGGCAGCTAGACACAGAAGCACAGCAGGACTCAAAGTGGTCAGGCCCTCATAGATTACCTCTCCCAGGGGAAGGGGGATTGCACCACATAGGGAAGCACACTATGGGACAAAAATTTAACAAAGACCTCAGTGCAACTCACTGGGAGCTTCCCCAACTGCTTCCATCAAGGCTGAGGCTGTAGCCATCTGCAGGAGTATTGCATATAACCACCTGCTTCAGCTGCAACCAGTTCTCACCCATGAGTGCCTCCTCACAGACCAAAGACTCAGAGTTTCAACCCAGAGAGAAATAACTGTGAAAGGAAAAAAGGGCACACCACATAACTGGGGAACAATATAAGCTTCATTTGTCCTTCTAGACCAACAAGAGACAGTGAATTCACACACACACACCCAATACTTACTACCACAAACAGCAAACAGCATCTGAGAAAACCAACGCACAAAGATTCTCTACAACCAAGGGACACATTCAGAGGCTATACCACTGAAAGCACCAAGAGCTAAAGTCAGACAAGCATAATGTATATACATTAATGTCCATAAGGGGGAGAAATTGGATAAAAAACAAATTTAGCTGGGTATGGTGGCTTTACCCCTGTAATCCCAGCACTTTGGGAGGCTGAGGTGGGGGATCACTTGAGGCCAAGAGTTTGAGAACAGCTTGAGCAACATAATGAGACATTGTATTTACAAAAAAATTAGCCAGGCCTAGTGGCACATGCCTGTAGTCCCAGCTAATTGGGAGGTTGAGGTGGAAGAATCATGAGAGCCCAGGAGGAGGAAGCTGCAGTGAGCCATAATCATGCCACTGTACTCCATTCTGGATGACAGAGTGAGACCTTGACTCAGAAAAACATTAGCAATAATAAGAAGAAATAGACTACTCCAATGAGAAGAAATCAGAAAAATAATCCTGTCACTATGAAAAAAAAAGACAAAATTTTTCAACTCCCTCAAAAGGCCACACTAATTCTCCACATAATTGATTGCAACAAAAATGAAATATTTGACATTTTAGAAATAGAGTTCAAAAAGTTGATTGTAAAATTGCTCTACAAGATCCAAAAGAAAGCTGAAAACCAACATAAAGAAATTTTAAAAGCATTCAGCTCATTTTAAATTTTAAAAATTCTCAAAAGAGATAGACACTTTAACAAAAAATAATCTGAGCTTCTGGAAAAGAAGACTCATCTAGGGAAGCACAAAACACAGAGGAAAGTTTTAACAGTAGGCTGGACCAGGAAGAAGAAAGGATTTCAGAACTTGAAGACAACACTTTTGAATTAACCCAATAAGACAACAATAAAGAAAAAAATAATCAAGAGGACAAAGCAAAGTCTCCAAGAAATGTGGCATTACATAAAATCATCTGAACCCAATAATAACAACAGGTGTTTCTGATGAATTGAACTTTGCAGCAACCTGGATGGACTTAGAGTCTATAATACTGAGTGATCTTTCACAGAAACAAAGAACTGAGTATTGTATGTTCTCACTCATAAGTGGACCTTGAACAACTATTGTAATACTATAAGAAAAGGATTGACCGTAGTGGAAAACTGCAGGGGTATGGGAGGGCAGGGTGGTGGGATTGGCAGTAGTGGGAATCTGCCTGGGGAAGGGGGGGTACACCTCATCAACAAGGGTGCCTGCACAATGAATATTTGTATACCTAACCCTGAATTGCACCCTACAATTTTAAAATAAAAAATTTAAAGGTGAAAAACAAACAAACAAAAACAAATAAATAAATACTACATCTCTAAAAAAAAAAAAACAATAAGTTTGGAAAACCTATTTTAGGAAATAATTGAGGAAAACTTTCCTGTTCTTGCTAGAGATTTAAACATCTAGATACAAGAATCCCAAGGAACTCCTGCAAGATTAATTGCAAAAAGATCATCCCCAAGGCACATTCATCAGGTTATGCAAAGTTAATGTGAAAGAAATAATTCTAAGAGCAGTGAGCCAAAAGTGACAAATTACTTATAAAGGTAAATCTGTCAGACTAACAGTAGATTTCTCAACAGAAACCCTACAAGCCAGAAGACACTAGGGCCCTATCTTCAATCTCTTCAACCAGAATAGCTGTCAGACAAACTTTTGCATCCCACAAAACTAAGTTTCATAAATGAAAAAGAAGCAAAGTCTCAGATAAGCAAATGCTGAGAGAATGTGTCACCACTATACTGGCTCTACAAGAAATAATCATCAAAGAAGTTTGAAATATTTAAGCAAGAGGTCAAAATACTCCAGTAGAAAACACTGGAAATTATAAAGCTCACAGGGTTTATAGAATACCAACACAATAGAGAAGCAAAAACAAAACAACCAGGTAACAATTAACATAGTGAATGGAATAGTACCTTGCATCCTTACATAACATTACTAATGCTGAATGTAAATAGTATCATTGCCCACTTAAAAGACATGTATTGGCAGAATGGATTTTTTTAAAAATCCAAATTGCCCTCAAGATACCCACTTAACACTCAAAAACTAGAATCAAGGTACAAGGGTGGGAAAAAATTCCATGCAAATGGAAATCAAAACCGAGAAGAAGTAGCCATTCTGATATCAAATAAAACCCGACTTTAAATTAACAACAATGCAAAAAGACAAAGAAGGCTATTATGTAATGATAAAGAGAGCAATCTAACAAGAAGATGTAACAATTTTAAATTATATGTACCTAACACCAGAGCTCCCAGCTTTATAAAACAAATTCTACTAGAACTAAGAAAAGAGAGAAAGAGCAGTACACTAATAGTGGGAGACTTCAACACCACACTGTCAGTAGTAGACAGATCATCAAGGCAGAAAGTCAGCAACAACAACAAAAAATTAGAGTTAAACTGGACCCTAGAGTAAATAGACCTAACAGAAATCTACAGAACTTTCCACCCCCAAACTAAAGAATACACATTTTTCTCATCAACACATGAAACATTCTCCAAGATACACCAAATGGTAGGCTACAAATCAAGTCCCAATAAATTCAAAAAAATCAAATCCTATCAAGCACCATCTCAGACTGCAATGGAAAAAAACTAGAGATCAACTCTACGAAAAATTCTCAAAAACAAACAAATAAATGGAAATTAAACAATCTTGCTCCTGAATAATCTTTGGATCAACAATGAAATCAAAATGGAAATTTAAATTTCCTTGAAATGAATGAACAATGACATATGTTATCAAAGCCTCAGAAACACAGCCAAGGCTGTGCTCTGAGAAAAATCTGTAGTGCTTATGTCCTACATTAAAAAGACTGAAAATTACATATTGATCCCTAATTTCACATCTCAAGGAACTAGAAAAACACAAACAAAACAAACCCAAAGATAGCAGAAGGAAAGAAATAACAAAGATTATTCAGGAGCAAGATTGTTTAATTTCCATTTATTTGTTTGTTTTTGAGAATTTTTCGTAGAGTTGATC
>CAUYQG010022351.1:0-12846 GCA_963574415.1 Tarsius wallacei
TTTGGTCTTCAAGCTCTGAGATTCTTTCTTCTGCTTGGGTAATTCTGCTTTCCATGCTTGTCATTCTGTTATTTATTTCACTCACAGTATTCTTTATTGCTGTTATCTCAGTTATCATCTCCTTTCTAATTTCTTCTTGGCTCTCTTCCATTCTCTTTAATCTCTCCATTATTGTCTTGATATCTAGAATTGTAGTTTGATACCAGTCATTTTGGGGGCTCTTCATTGATTGCATTCCGAAGTCAGTTTTCTCGGTGTCTGCCCTCCCAGGGGGCTGGGAGAGACCCATATTCTTCTTTTGGTTTTTCTTCATTTGTGCTGTTTTTTTCCTCCCTACTTTTTCCTTTCCTCCGTGTCTCTGTGGAGGGATTGCTTTTACTTCTGTTTGTTCAATCTCCTATTCTTCTTTATGTGTATCCTTTTATTTTGTTTGATTCTGGACTTGCACTGTAGATTAGGGGTGGTCCCTTTTTTACACTTTTGAGATATACCTATGGGGGGAAGCTATGATTCAAACTCTATCCGCAGGTCCTTGTGTCTGGTATCTGCTGACAGGTGTGTGGATAATCTGAAGCCCTCTTCCCACTGCTTTGGAATCTGGCCATGCAGTGGGGTTGTAGGTTTGCTCCCCGGAAGTCAAAGCAGCAGTGGTGGTGGCAGTGGCAGTGGCAGTGATCTTAGCCTCAGCATATCCTGTGTGGAGGGGTGGATCACCTCAGGCACAGGCTGCGCGTTGAAGGTGTCTGGCCGCAGCAGTGACAGCGATGTCTGCACACGTATGTTTATCGCAGCAGTGTTCACAGTAGCAAGAACATGGAACCAACCGTGCAGCCCATCAAAAGAAGACTGCCTCTGTCACTGCACGCTGGCTTTGTCTTTAACTTTAACATTTAGAGGCCACCGTGGAGTTATTCATTATACTAATTTTAATATTGTTTTGTTTTATGGAGGAGAGGAAGGAAACCAGGGGACAACTAGTTGATAGAGCAGTCAGAACTCACACAACATTTATTAGTTAAATTTGTCATTTTATATGAGCATAGTATGTGGCTCCCAAAATAATTACAATAATAACATCAAAGATCACTGATCACAGGTCACCATAACAGATTTAATAATAATGAAAAAGTGTGAAATGTGAGAATTACAAAAATGTGACATAGAGACATGAAGTAAGTATATGCTAGTGGAAAAATGGTGCTGATAGACTTGCTCAATGCAGTGTTGTCACATACCTTCAATTTGTAAGCAACACACTATCTGCAAAGTGCAATCCAGCAAAGCACAATAAAATGAGGTATTCCTGCATATTTCCCCAAATAAACAAAATAAATGTTACCTGGTATTTCGCTATATAGTTGCTCTGAATTAAATTACAGAAATAGGGGGTTCTTTTCCAAGGTCTCAACTGAGGGGAAAGGGAGCTAAAGCATTTATAGTCATCGCCCATCAGCCATTTGTTAAAGAGCACTCCTCATCTCCCAGTCATGGGTAGAGGTGGGGATAGGGGGTATGTAAAGTACCAGGTGCTTCTGATTCTTTGCTTGTGCAGGCAACTAGGTTCTGGCCAGTTAAGAACAGTCCTCCCAACAAAGATGGTAGATGCTGGTTGTCAAAAGTAGAATTCCACCCAAAGCTGGTGCTCATTAAATTGGGAATGAGATCCCAGTGGATATGTATAGAGTCCTGACATTGTCCCACACGCCACTCCTTCAGCCCCAGGGAATGGAATGCTACGCCTGTTATGATCTGGCTCTTTAACACCTCTCCTACTACTCTGCTTTTTCTGATCTTCTAGCCTCCCACCTTTGTAGGTGCAGTTTTCTTTGCCTGTAATGGCGTTCCCCTCTCTCTCCTCGTCTGTTCTTACTCTGCTTCAATGTCAACTTTCTTGTGAGGGCTTCTCCACTGTCACTTTTTCTCCCCATGCTGGCTCTCAGAGCAGTTCTTGCCTACTTCTGTTATTTACTCTCTGAGGTATTCTTGCTGTTTTATTCTCTCCCTCATTTGTGTGTGACTCCTTCCAAATAGCGTGAAGGGCCCAATAAATAGGCCTCAATAAATGTTGAGTAAATGAATGAAAAGAACTTTAAGATTCTTCCTAGTTGGAGTAACCCCTGTCTCTGTGATTACCCCATTTTCCTCTGAATCATAGTAATTTATATGCAGGTGCTAATTCCCATGCTGAGTGACAAGTTCCTTGAGGTCAAGAATCATGCTGGACTCCCGATGATGGGGACTTGTAATGGATTTTTGAACATGGCGGGAGCTTAGATAATGCTAACTGGAGTGGTTGAAGCGATCTCTCAGTGCTGACAAACAGCTTGAATACACAGTCCTGGAGCAGGGTGGAGTTTTTGGTTTTTACTTTTGCTCACATCTACTCCTTTGGGACCATGCTGTCTCATGCTACTAATCAAAATGACAGCTGAACCTTTGGAAAGCATCAACACCATGTGAGTGTTGAAGATGATTTACAATCCCAAGTGTCCAAGATTTTTTTTTTCTCCCACTCATACTCTATGCTTTCAACTGCATCTTGAGGTTCTTCCCAACACAAGGGGATAATTTCTAAAGTGCAAGAATTAATCACTCTTGATTCCCCCTTGAAGCATTGCTAAATTAATGGCTTGACATCACATCTATCATGCTTTCTCTAAGCTCTCTAAGGCCCATTAGAATTGGGGAGATGCTGGGAACATAGTGCTGGCTGAGTAAGAAAATCTTCCTTGGGAATCACTGAGTGAATCCAAAAATGTTTCATACTTAGTGGCATTTGAGGCCCTGGGCTTATTACTGTTTGTGTTGTCTGCACATGATGTATGCTTCAGCCATGAGGGTGCGTGCTTGCATTTGTGCTGGTACCCTGTCTCTTCAGGTCTAAATCATTAAAGTAGAAAATATCCCCTCTGGGCTGTAACATGAAAAAGAAGATTTGGGGATTGGAAATCATTTTGTAAACCTCTAGTAATTTTATTTGTCTAGACATAAGGCAATAAAAAGAAGAAAAATCATCAGAGATGATAATAAGAAGGCACGTGTAAAGGGATTTGCTTCTTACAGAGCCATGCTTGCTTTCCTACACATTCTGTGGCCTCCTTATATAACTTGAACATTTTCTAAAAGTCCTTTAACCACTCTTCCATGTTTCACTGCTAGCCCAGGGGAGAGAATGTTAATAAATGTAAATAAACTTCTCACTGAAATAAAAATATTAAATAAAACACCAGAAGTGCCAGACAATGTGGCTCAAGCCTGTAATCCTAACATTTTGGGAGGCTGAGGTAAGGGGATTGCCTGAACCCACAGGTTTGAGAACAGCTTGAGCACCTTGGCGAGACCTCATCTCTACAGTAAATAAAAAAATTAACTGGGCGGGGTAGTGCACACCTGGATTTCCGGCTACTTGGAAGGTTGAGGTGAAAGGATCGCTGAAGCCCAGCAGGTTGATGTTGGGGTGACTGTGGAGAGTGCCACTGCACTCCAGCCTTGGCGATGAACTGAGACTCCAACTCAAAAAAATGTGAGGAAAAAAAAAAAAAACCCAGAGGAAAAATGACCCACTGAGAGAAGACAAGAGGGCATTATTCTAATTTCTGAAGCACAATTCATTTTTCTAATATATATATTGTTATTTTGTATCTTAACATGACAATATATGTATGTCAGGAATTTTTTCTGGACCTCCAGCATCTTCCTCTGTATGTTAATTGAAGCCAATTTGGGTTGGGCTCTCCACATAGACTGTCAGCAAGGAAGGGGCCTTAGCTATCATCTATTACATTCTCACCCACATATCTCATTCAGGAAAAGAGTGAGGCCCCAGAGATGACAAGTAATTTAAATATATGTTAGAGCCAGGGCTTTAACCTAGCACCTTGGGATCTTTCTGTCATACTATAACTTGCTCTCTTTAAAGCCATCTCTGACAGATTTATCAATAGACTCCCCTCTTTGTAATTAGGAGTGTAATCTTGGGACACAGGAAGTCTCCACTATGTAGTTTGGCCTCAATTGACCCAGTAGTAGTCATGTGGAAAGTGAAAAAGTCAGCTGGTGTTTATACCAAACACCCAACCTAATTATTATCTTTTATTTTTATATTTATAACTTTGTATCTAGCCCTTTGTGGGGCTCTCAAAACAAGCTATTGGATCATGGATTTAGTAGGGTAAAGGGACTGTTAGGTTAATATAGTTTCCATGAAAAAGGTTGCTAGTAAAGAGGCACGTATCATGAAATTGTTTAAAAGATAATTTTGTTTGTTTGTTTTTTTAGTTGGAGTCTCACTCCGTCGCCCAGGCTGGAGTGCAGTGGCATACTCATAGCCATCCCAGTGTTGACCTACTGGGCTCTGGCGATCCTTCTGTCTCAGCCTTCCAAGTAGCTGTAACTACAGGTGCATGCTACCATGCCCAGCTAATTTTTGATTTTTTTATTGTAGAGACGAGGTCTCTCCAAGTTGTCTGGGCTGGTCTCGAACCCACGGGCTCAGGCAATCCACTTGCCTCAGTCTCCCAAAGTGCTGTAATTACAGGCTGAGCCAATAAAAGATAATTCTTAATGATTGTTTTTTTAAAGCTGCTGCTTCCTTGTCTGCAGAGGTGATTACCAAGTATATGACTAACTTATAACAGCTGTATTTAAAATACACACTCAGGCTTTATCCTTGATGCTGGAAGAGAGATGGGTGATTTATGCTCAGGCTGAATTGATGAAATGGACCTCAAAATATATTAGCTATAAGGCACTCTTAGAAGCATTGAAAAAGTCCTACATGCACAGAGATCAGTTCACAAACAAACTCTGAACGAGGAAGTTTAATGTAGAAGGTGTTCTTTCTGTAAATACATCTAGTTCAACCCCTCTGAGCACTAGCACTGAGGCTCCAGTCGTCATTAGGGTGTCCCAGGGCAGAGATGTAACTGTTTTGGCTCCATCACTTGCTAGCTTTGTGATCTTTTTTAATCTTTTCAAGCCTCAGTTTCCTGATGTTCAAAATATAGATAGTAATATTATCTAATTCACAGGATTGTTGTGAGAATTACATGAAATTGTCTCAAGTGTCTAATTAAGACAGTAAGAATAATTAATATTTACCGAACACTTTCTATGGGTCAGGCACAGTTATAAGTACTTCACACTGATTAACTAAATTAAATACTTAGGGCCAGGCTTGGTGGCTCAGCCTGTAATCCCAGCACTTTGGGAGGCAAGTCGAGTGGATTGCCTGAGCCCACGGGTTCAAGACCAGCCTGGGCAACTTGGAGAGACCTCATCTCTATAATAAATAAAAAATTAGCCAGGCATGGTAGCATGCACTTGTAGTTCCAGCTACTTGGAAGGCTGAGGTGGAAGGATCACTGGAGCCCAGCAGGTCGGCAATGGGGTGGCCATGAGCATGTCACTGCACTCCAGCCTGGGCGATGGAGTGTCTCCAACTCAAAACAACAACAACAACAATAAATACTTAGAAAAAGTCTGTGAGATAATCAATTTTCCTTTTCAGTTTTACACATAAGGAAATTGAGGCATAGAGAAGTTAAGTAATTTGCATTATATAACCCATAGTTATTTTAAATTTTTATTTATTTACTTTTGAGTCAGAGTCTCACTCTGTTGCCCAGACTGGTGTGCAGTGGCGCACTCACAGCTCACCACAGCCTCGACTTCCTGGACTCAGGTGATCCTTCCACCTCAACCTTCTGAGTAGCTGGGACTACAGGTGTGTGCCACCATGCCTGACTAATTTTTGACTTTTTGTAGAGATGAGTTCTTGTTATGTTTCCCAGGCTGGTCTTGAACTCCTAGATTCAATTGATCCTCCTGCTTCGGCCTCCCAAAGTGCTGGGATTACAGGCGTGAACCACCACCACCCTTGGCCATAACCAGGGTGAGACTCAAACCATGATAGTCTGGCTCCAAAGGTAATGTTCTTACACATTAGCTATTATTGTCATGGTATTCTTAGAACAATATATAAGGGCAAATTAGGACATTTTTGTAAATTGGAAGCAGAATAGCTTTAATAATTTAACAAAATTTCATTGACTATTCCAGCTTCAGGCAAAGGAGAAGGTCAGAGGAGTTAGAAGCTGAAGAGAGTAAGGTGAACAAAGTGTTCCAGTCTCAGCAACTTTGGGGACTATAAGGAGTCTGGGTTGTCGGAATTTGAAGCCAGAGTCACAGAATCCAAGAGATGAGGCTAAAGAAGTACCAGGACATGGAGAATCTTGTGACAAGGGGTTGTGATGGGAGCCAAATACGATTTTACAGATTGAAGAGTCAAGGAACAGTGAGAGATGGAGAGGAGAGGCTGAGTCCCAGGGACATGATTTAAACTCCTAGATCCAGCTGTAGCTGAAGTTTTTATTTGAACTTCTAGTTATATAAGCTAATGCTTTTCATTGTATGCATGTGCCAATTTGAGTTTTAATTTTTTAATAATTTGCAATGCAAAAAAAGTCTTGACAAGTACAGTCAGTTGGAAGACTGTATTATTTTATGTATAAAAATATGAGGGGATTATTTAGAGCAGTAGTGGAATAGATAAAAATAAGACTATAGATTTGAGAATTAGTAGGTACTAGGGTCTTAATGGAACCCTGAAAATTCTTTTAGGGAGATATCTCTCCTTCATCATGTACAGTTGTATAAAGGCTATTAATCCTTTGGCCAACAAATGAGTCTTTGACACACATAGGCAAAGAGGCCCTTTCTTCTGGTAATTTGAATCTTAACAGTGTGACCTGTTAAGATGAAAAAAAGTTCCCCATCCATTCATTTCAGAAGCAAGAGTGATGGGGTTCTTGGGGTATTCCTGAGATTTCTGGGATTTCCTATTTAAACTATCCCCCTTTAAGTCTGTGAGTGACCCCCTCTCAATACAATAAGATCTCTTTTTTATTTCAGTTAGTCAGTTAATTTTGCTTACAGTCAATGATTCTAAGCAATATTGGAATTGACCCAGGAAATGAGTGATCAACAACAAAATGTAGACTTAGCCGAGCTGGATGAAATGCAGAAAGGGCACCTTTACTATTTTAGGAAGTATGTAAAGCTTTTCATGATGTTAGAGAGTCTACTGGCTATTTCCTGTTGCCTTCAGAAAAGTTCTATAAGAAAAAAGAACAGCTAAGGTTAAATCTGACCCATTAGTAAAAAGAGAATGATATCTGAGCAAGATGGTATAGACTCTTCCTGATAAGCACAGATACAAACCTGATAATGTAAGCAGCCAAAAGAAGAGCTCTAAAATGTAGTAAGAAGGTGGCAAACTAGTTCAAACTTCAGGCCTGGAAAAGTGGCAAGATACCTGAATTTTCCCACCAAACAGAAAACTGAGACCCAGACCCAGGATTTTCTGACCCTCAACCTAATGACAGAAGGTGACCCAGGTAGGTTTATTTCTCCCCTGGAAACATCAGGTAAGTTGGGCACCACCAGCAAGGGAGATTGACCTGGAGCTCTTCTAGAAAAAAAAAAAAAAAGCAGCTAGGGAAGTGTTCATCTTCCTTGCTGAACTTGAATATTTCCTCTTCTATTCAGATATACCAGGGTATTTGTATGAGGCCAGCAAGAAGAACTGAGACAAAAGAAAAAGGCTGCCCTGAAAAGTTTCTTTCACTATAAAGTTTGAGAGTCTTGTCTCCCAACAAAGACATTGAGGGAGCTAGGGAGCACTGAGAGGGGGAATCTATAACCCACAGACAGAGGGAATCCCACACAAGTATCTGGCCAGCAGAACATCTCTATGCCCACAGACTTGAGACTCCTCTTTCCCACCAGAAGACATTTAGTGGCCAGCTTGGTAAAATCCTTCTCCTGTCTCAGGCAACAATAGGGACTAGTAGGAGACCTGGCTGGTAGCCTCATATAAACCAAACAGACAAAAAATATTACTGCAAAGACTCTGAAAATTAAATTGACATTGAAATCACAACTCAAAAAAAGTAGACCAGAAGCTACCTGCATGCTAAATCTAAATAGAGTGATAAAATAAAAAAGATTAAAATAGGATCTAGATTCTCCTAACATAATAGACAAAATGTCAAGGATATAATAACAAATCACTTGTCATACAAAGAATTAAGAAAATCACAACTTGAATGAGACAAAACAATCACAAAAACACTGAGATGAATCAAATATTGAAATTATCTGTCAGGATTTTAAAGCAGCCACATAACAATGATTCAGCAATCAGTTACAAATTCTCTTGAAACAAAAAAAAAAATAGAAAAACTCAGCAAAGAAATAGAATTTGCAAAAAAGACCCAAATGGAAATTACACAACTGAAAAATAGAATATCAGAAGTCAAAAACTTACTGAATTTTATATGTTTATTTCCTATACATACAAACCTATGATAAAGTTTAATTTATAAACTAGGCACAATAAGAGATTAACAATAATAATAGAACATTTAAAAATATACTGTAATAAAAGTTATATGAAAAAAGACTTATTGGATAAGCTTAATAATAGCAGAGAAGTTATAGAGAATGGAATCAGTGAACTTGAGGTTAGGTTGATAGAATTCATCCAGTGTGAACAACAGGGAGAAAACAGACTGAAAAGCAAACAAACAAAAAACAGATCCTTAGGGATCTGGGATCTGCAGAACAATAACAATAGAGCCAACATTCATATTATCAGAGTTTCAAAAGGAGAGAAAAAGAATGAGATTGAAAGAATACTTGAAGTATTGACTGAAAACTTTCCAAATTTGGCAAAGAAAAAAAAAAATGAACCTACAGATTCAGAAAGCTGAGTAAACCAAACAGGACAGATTCCTGAAAATCCATGCCAAGACATGTCATAATTGAACTTCTGAAAAGTAAAGACAAAGAAGAATCTTGAAAGCAAACCAAGAGAGATATGACATATTGCTCATAGGGAAATACTAATTGGAATGACAATAGATTTCTCATCTTAACCCATAGAGGTCAAATAATTCTTTTCAGATGATAAAAGAAATATCTCTCAACTGCATATTCTTCATCCAGTGAAACTAGCATTTAGAAATGAATAGGAAATAAGGTCCTTCTCTGGTAAAAGAAAACTAAAATAATTTATTGTTAGCAGACCTAACTTTAAATATTGGCCAGAGAATGGTCTTCAATCAGAAAGGAAGTGATTTAAAAAATTTTTAGAGTATTAGGAAGAAAGGAACAACAAAAACAGCACAAATATGAGTACATTCAACAGATTATCCTTCCCCTCATTCGTTTTATGAATTTTAATTTATGATTGAAAAAACTCATGCCATGTGACACTCAGGACAATAATATTTTAAAGTAGAGAAGGCAAAAGGGCCTAAACTGCAGGGATGTTTCTGTGCCTGAAATGTTGATAACAATCGAATGTGATAAGTCACCTATGTATGTTGTAATACCCCAAAAACCACTACCAAAGCTATGCACAGAAACACTCTCAAAAACACTGAGTAAATTAAAATGGGGTAATAAGAAGTGTTCGTGTAACCTGCAGGAAGGCAAGGAAAGAGAAACAGAGGAACAAAAAACAGAGGACATAAGCAAAAAATGGCAAGCTTAAATACCAACATATCAATAATTATCTTAAATGTAAATTAAATTGTCTAAATACACCAATCAAAGACAGAGATTGGCAACAAAAAATTGGCAACCAACTATATACTGTTTATAAGAAATTCACTTCAAATTCAGTGATATAGGTAGACTGAAAATAAGAGGATGGAAAAAATTTGCTAAGCAAACATTAAGCACAAAAATGGGAGTGAGTATATTTATAGTTAATAAAGTAGAATTCAGAGCAAAGAAAATTCCTAGAGAAAAAGTTACTTTATCTAATAATGAAAAGATCCACTAGAAAGACATAATAATTCTAAATGTGCATATGCTAAATGACAGAGCCTCAAAACACATAGAGCAAAAACGAATAGCTGCAAGAAGAATTAAACAAATCTACAATTATATTTCAGTACTTCAACATTTCTTCTCAGCAACTGATCAAACTTCTATACAGAAAATCAGAAAGTATATAAAAGATATGAACCACACAATTCATGTAGACTTCACACAGGAAGTCTAAGAAAAATCTCTAAATACGTGGAAATTAAGTAACACTTCTAAGAACTATTGGTCGAAAAGGAAATTTCAATGGAAATTTTAAAATAGAACCAAATTAAATTGAAAATACAATGTACCAAACTATATGGAATGCATCTAAAACAATTCCTAGAGGAAAATTTATAGCACCAAGAACTTACACTAGAAGCAAGATGTTTTGGAGGTTTTCAAGACGTCTGTCTCTTAGTTTGGTGAATTATTAGAGGAACTTTTAGGACTTAGTAGTTATTAGTCTCATCGTTATGGTTTATTACAGTGAAGGGGTCCCAAGCAAAATAACTGAAAGGAAAAGGTATATAGAGCAAAGTCTGGAGAAAACAAAACACAAGCGTCAAAGAATATTCTTCTAATGGAGTTATACACTTAATTCCTTTAGGATTCAGGATTTAAGGATACTTAATTCATTTAGGAATAAATTGTGTCAGCATGTGCAAAATGTTGTCTACTAAGGAAACTCGCCTAAGCCTAGGAATACAAAGTTTGTATTGTGGGTCGGTTACATAGGCATATAGTATCTGTATGACTAACTGTAGTTACTGAAGCTCCAGATCCCACAGGAAAGGCAGTTGTTCATCATAAATCCCACTGTTTGCATAAATTATCTAGAAAAACTGGAATAATTTGGTTCAAGATCCCAAGCGTTTAAATCGTTCTTAGTAAGTAGAACATTCCAAGATCTCAATTCCCAGAAACTAAGGCCCCCTCACAAAACAGGACTTTCTTGAGAATGTGCAAAGTTTGAGCAGCTCAGGCCTTCTGTGTTAATTTGTTCCTGTACACAATGAAAGATTTCAAATTGATAATCTAAATTCCCATCTCAAGTGAGTGGAAAAAGAAAAGCAAAATAAATCCAAAGCAAGACAGGTCAGGTGTAGTTGCTCACACTTGTAACCCCAGCACTTTGGGAGGCAGATTGCTTGATCCCAGGAGTTCGAAACTAGCCTAGCAACACAGTAAACCTTGTCTCTACAAAAAATAGAAAAAAATCTAGCTGGTTGCGGTGGCACCTGCCTGTAGTCCCATCAAATTGGGATGCTGAGGTAGAAGGATCGCCTGAGCTCAGGTTGAGGCTGCTGTGAACTGTGATCATCATGATTATGCCACAATACTCCAGTCTGGGTGAAAGAGTGAGACCCTGACTCCAAAATAACAACAACAACAACAACAATAATAAAGTTTAGAGCAGGAACCACTAAAATTTCAAGTAGAAAGCAACACACAAAATCAATGAAACCAAAAGCTGATTCTTCAAAAAAGTCAATAAAATCAATAAATTTTTAGCAGTATGAATAAAAATAAAAAGTGAGAAGATATCACCAATATCAGGAATGAAATAGAGGATATCATGACAGATCCTGAGCCAATAAAATGCTCATAGTATTGGAAAATACTATGAAAAACTTTATGCTAATAAATTCAACAACTAAGAGAAACAGACAAATTCCTCAAAAGTCCTGGCTAGAGCAATCAGAGAAGAGAAGGCAATCAGGGGTATCCAAATAGGTATAGAGGAAGTCAAGTTATCTCTCTTTTCAGATGACATGATTGTGTACCTTGAAAACCCACAAGAATCTGTCAAAAACCTCCTTACACTGATAAAGGACTTTGGCAAAGTCTCAGGATATAAAATAAATGTGCAAAAGACAATTGCACTTCTTCCTTTTTTTTTTTTTTGAGTTGGAGTCTCTCTCTGTTGCCCAGACTGGAGTGCAGTGGCCACTCCCGGCCACTGCAGCCTTGACCTGCTGAGCTCCAGTGATCCTTCCGCCTCAGCCTTCCAAGTAGCTGGAACTACAGGCGCATACTACCATGACTGGCTAATTTTTTTGATTTATTGAAGAGATGAGGTCTCGCCAAGTTGCCCAAGCGGGTCTCGAACCCGCCGGCTCAGGCAATCCACTCACCTCAGCCTCCCAAGTTGCGGGATTACAGGCTGAGCCATTGAGCCCAGCTGACAATTGCACTTCTTTACACCAATAATAAACAAACAGAAACTCAAATAAAAAGCACAATTCCATTCACAATAGCCACACAAAAAATGAAATACCTTGGCATCTTCCTAACCAGAGACGTGAAAGACCTTTACAATGAAAACTACAAAACACTGCTCAAAGAAATCAAAGACGACACAAACAAGTGGAAAAATATTCCATGCTCATGGATTGGAAGAATCAACACTGTGAAGATGTCCATCCTACCTAAGGCAATCTACAGATTTAATGCAATACCCATCAAATTACCAGCAACATTCTTCTCAGATCTGGAAAAAACAACACAGGAATTCATATGGAAACACAAACGACCAAGAATAGCCAGAACAATCCTCATCAAAAAAAACAAACAGGAGGTATCACATTACCAGACTTCAAACTTTACTATAAAGCTACAATGATCAAAACAGCTTGTATTGGTACAGAAACAGGCATACAGACCAATGGAATATAATTGAGATTCCAGAAGCAAAATCTCAATTTCTCAACCAACTCATCTTCGACAAAGCCTCCACCACCCATCACTAGGGAGAAGAGAACCTATTCAGTAAACGGGGCTGGGAAAACTGGCTGACCACATGCAGAAAAATGAAACTATTACCATATATAAAATCAACTCAAAATGGATCAAATACCTATACAAACTGGATCCAACAATACATCTCAAAAATCACCCAGGATAGAGATTCCAGAAGCAAAGCCTCAATTTCTCAGTCAACTCATCTTTGACAAAGCCTCCACT
>CAUYQG010022357.1:0-12906 GCA_963574415.1 Tarsius wallacei
GCGCTACCATGCCCGGCTAATTTTTTGATTTATTGTAGAGATGAGGTCTTGCTTGCCCAGGCGGGTCTCGAACCCGCGGGCTCAGGCAATCCACTCACCTCAGCCTCCCAAGGCGCGGGATTACAGGCTGAGCCACCGAGCCCAGCTAGATGTATTAAAATTTATATTTTAAAATAATTTATCCGAACATTATTCCAATGTTGTCACAACCTATGAAATACTCTTAGCAGCTATAATAACAGCTATGCCAGCAGAATGATTCTCCTGAAAATTTAACATTTTTAAGGATTATTTGTAATTTTAGTGTTTGTCAAAAGCTTCTACTCTTTATTTTATTTTATTGTATTTTATTTTATTTTTGAGTTGGAGTCTCAGTCTTGCCCAGATTGGAGTGCAGTGGCCGCTCCAGGCCACCGCAGCCTCGACCTGCTGGGCTCAGGCGATCCTTCCACCTCCACCTTCCAAGTAGCTGGAACTACAGGTGCGCGCTACCACGCCCAGCTAATTTTTGATTTATTGTTGAGATGAGGTCTCGCCAAGTTGCCCAGGCGGGTCTCGAACCTGCGGGCTCAGGCAATCCACTCACCCCAGCCTCCCCATGCGAGGGATTACAGGCTGAGCCACCAAGCCCGGCTTCTACTATTTCTTTTAATTAAGTGTGGTAGAATTACTCATACATATTTTCAGTAAATACGATCCTATGCTCATACTTGTGCAGTACTTAGAAGATGGTTCTCAAATTTCTACTTGGTTAACATAGTTAAAAAACAGAACTTTAATAAAACGAGAGCCAAGGGCCTCTATGAAAACCAGTTCTATCTTGCATACATTATATTTCATCAATGCCAACTACCTGCCAGATATTCAATTTCTTTAAAGACCTTGTAAAATGAGAGTAATAAATGTAGCAATTGGCTGGCATTTTCATGACATTGCCAAAAGTATAAATCTTGATGACCTAACAAAATCCTTATGCAGAAAAGTGAGCCAGAAAAACCTTATGATCAATTATGGTATCACATTAATATAGAATTTTTGTGTTATATAAAACTGTAACTGTATCAAAATATTATTTTTTATAATTTATATTCATGTATCATTATTACTTTATTATGTTCTATATGTAATAAAATATTTTTAAAAGAAAAATCTTTACATTTTAGCACCTTTAGTTGCACTTTTTTTCTGGTTTTTTAAAACGATACTCCGATTTTCATTTTGCACTGAACCTTGAAAATTCTATATCTGGTCCTGGACATGTTTTTAGACCCTGATCTTAAAAAATCTAAACAGTAAAAGGGACACCCTTTTAATGTTAAAAAAGCATCATGTAAAGAAATAAAAATGCCATAAATGTCTAGATAGAATTGGTCCCTGTAGACTTGATCTAGTTCTGCTTTTGGAAGAAAAGGCACCTAGGTCCTCATACTCTAGGGCAAGAGTTACAAATGCTGTAAGAAGTATCTGATAGTGCTAAGAGGTGAGATCAGCTAAGGCACAGTGGATCTCAGGCAGGTATAGTTCCAGTATTCTGCACAAGGGAAAGTATGGAAGTACCTGAGTGCATGTTCTGGCTGTTACTGCTGGCATGTAGTGATGAGGGTCAGAAACACAGCAACTCATGGAGTGTGCAGAAAAGACCTTCACAATGGAAATTTATCTCACCCCAAATGTAGCATTGCTCCAGCTGAGAAAAGCTATTTTTGTCTTTCTGCCCAGTGTGAAGCAGATTCTCTCTGCACTGGCTACCTACTTGTCTGACTCCTGTGAGGCAGAACACTCTCACACACAAGTTATGTGCAGGAGGTTTATTACTTACAGATAGGTATCAAGGGATGACAGAAACTTTGGGTTCATCGTGAGCTAGTCTGTCAGGGCTCAGGAAAGCTGCCCAGATAGGACAGAATCTATACTTGCACCACAGCCGAGGGACCCCAGACAGCAGCCCACCCTGGATTTTATGTCCCAGGAGCAACACGACACACTGGGCTAGACCACTGAAGGACATCTTATATAGAGGGGATACTGGAACAGAGCCCTGGCTGTCCCGGCCAGGCCCTCCTTCTATCAGGATGTTGCATTCTCAGCACATTCTACATTATTCTTGAGAACAAAGGGGAAGAAGTAGTGAGCCCAAGGTGACCTGGTGACCTGGGAACCGGTCTTACACTCAGTACTAGCTCCTCTCTCTCTGCCACTCAGTAGCCATGCTTACAACAGACCACTTCCAGAAGACCCATTATGCAGACTTGTTTCACTTAATAAAGTACAAGAAACAGACTGAGTCAACTTTGACAGGACAAATCATAGCACTTGGGAATTTCACATGAATTAGTTGAAAAACTCAAATTGTACTCATAGCCACCAGGGTCTCCACTGTATCTGAAGCTTGTGCTAGGTGGAAAAACAAAATGAATAACATCTTTTGATATCACCCCATGCAATTTATTGTGTGTGCAGAACACACAAATATCTTCCATGGCCCTATGACCTAAGGCAGCAATGCTACACTGGGAGCATGTGCTTCATAAATTCTGGTGTTGCCTGGTGCACCAACTCTCCATGCAATCAGCTGCCTCATCTCTTCTTGAGCAAGGCTATTATTCTGCTATTGCTATTCCAATGGACAAAGCTGGACCACATGTACCACATTGTATTTAGAGCTAGGATTAATCAAATAGGGCAACAGAGTCTTACAAAACTATCTGATTCTACCAAGGTGGCATAGGCTTCTACAACTACAATATTTACTACTTGTAAACATTTCTTTTTTGTAGAATTATACAGATTATTCCAGTTCTTAAGCAGATGAGCAACAAAAACAAATTGGAAAGACAAACATGAAAAATCAAAAGCCTATTTTTTTCACCCACTGTAGGAAATTACTTTAGGTTGTTAAACTTGCTATCAATTTGCAATTTATTATAAATACATCTTTTTCTCTTCTCTCCAATAAGATGCACCTTTTTTTTTCCCCCCGATAAACTCAAAGCATTTGGAAAAATACCCAGATGGTTTGATTTCTTTAGGGAAGTGTATCTATATAGGATAACATTCACAGCTGCCAGAAAATGTATTTCTTTGTTGTGGCTACCATCTGATGTTCATAACATAAAACTAGAATGAAAAATAGAGAGGCAAAGAATGAAAAATGAAGAAGAATACAGGAGAACTAAGATTATCACTATGTTCTCTTTGAGAAAAGTAGGAGAGTCTAGCTCTATGATTGAAATGCATCATTAGTGCCAAATCAATGCGACAGAGAAAGTGCCCAATAAACCTCTGAATCCAATGGAGTGAAGAGAGAAAGTAATTACGCATTTGCATTTAAACAAGTACTGTTTTAAGCTCTGCCTTTTGGCCTTAAATAGCAGTAAAGTGCTGCCTCACCAGTCAGTGGATTTGGAAAATCTTAGAAAAATCAATGTATGTAGAAATCATTCATATTACCTTAAAGAGTTACCAGGAATAATAAGCATTTAAAGGCCTTCATTTTGTAGTTAGTTGGTAACATTTATGAGCCCCTACTGTGTGCTTTAGATTGAACTTATAATGGAAGGAGGGCAAAAAAAAAAAAAAAGAACACAGTAGCAGCAAGTGCTTTTGTCCCTACTAGCTTCAAAATTGTCTGTGTTAGAGTATTTGTTCAGGCTGCACATAACCTTTGACCACATCTCCCTAATCTTTCCACCCCTCTGCTAACTACCATTTTAGTTTCTGTTTTTATGAGCTCAACTATTTTAGATTTCACATGTAAATGAGATTATATGGTATTTGCGTTTCTGTACTTGGCTTATTTCATGTAACATAATGACCTCTAGGTTCATTCATGTTGTTGCAAATAAAAATAGTCCATTGTGTGTGTACACACACACACACACACACACACACACACACACACACATATCACATTTTCTTTTTCTATGTATCCATTGATGGGCACTTAGATTAATTTCACATCTCAGCTATTATGAATAATTTTTTAAAAAAACATAGGAGTGAAGATATCTTTTCTAGATTGTTTTATCTTTTATTTTTACTAGATTTTATTATCTTTTGAGATATATCCATTACTGTGATTGCTGGATCATATGGTAGTTTTATTTTTAATTTTTTTTTTTTTAGGAACCTCCATACTGTTTTCCATAATGATCATACTAATTTACATTTCCACCAATTTACATTTCCATAATAGCATACAGATTTACCTCTTCTCCACATTCTCACCAGCACTTAATTTTGTCTATTTAATAATAGCTATTCTAAACAAGTGTGAAGTAATATCTCATTGTGGTATTCATTTGCATTTCCCCGAGGATTAGTAACAGTGAGCATTTTTTTCCTATACCTCTGTTGGTCATTCATATATCTTCTTTTGAAAAATGTTTATTTATATCCTTTGTCCATTTTTAATTGGGTTACCTATTATGATAAATGTGTTATCATTAAATATTATTAAATAATGTTTTATTTATTTAATATTTAATTTATTAAGTACAAACTTATTTATTTTTTATTTTTTTGAGTAAGTAGGATTTATTGAGAGAACAGAGAACCTCCCACAGTGGGAGGGGACCCAAATGGGTTGCTCATCTCTGGGCTTGAAACCTGGTGCTTATATAGCCATAAGTCCAAGCCGATTGACTAGCTTATTTATTGACATAGTTATTATTAAACTTATTTATTATTATTACTTTTATTTGTTGTTACATTTATTATTTATTCAATCTATTATTATTGCTTTTTATTGTTTTGTAGTTTATTTTAAACAGGATTGTTTTCTTGATTTGTTTTGGAGAGTTCATGGCTAATGTTTAGAAATGATTCTGATTTTGTATGTTTATTTTATATCCTGCAACTTTATTAAAATTACTTATTAATTCAAACAGTTTTTTGATGGAGTCTTTAGAATTTTTAATATATAAGATCACCTTACAGACAGAGACAATTTAACTTCTTTGTTTATGACTTGAACGCCTTTCATTTATTTCTCTTTCTCAATTGCTCTGGCTAGAACTTACACAAGTGGTGAGAATGGGCATTGTTGTCTTATGCTTGATCTTAAAGGAAAAGCTCTCAACTTTTCACTGTTGAATATGATATTAGCCACAGGCTTGTCATGTACGAGCTTTATTGTGCTGAGATACATTCCTTCTATACCTAATTTGTTGAGAGTTAGAGAGATTTTATCATGAAAGAATGTTAATTTTGTCAAATGCCTTTCCTGCATCTATTGAGTTGATCACATTTTTTTTGGTCCTTCATTCTGTTAATGTGATATATCAAATTTATTGATTTGCATATGTTGAATGATCCCTCCATCTTAGAGAATCTCACTTGGTCATGGTAAATGATCCTTTTCATGTGTGATTGAATTCAGTTTGCTGGTATTTTGTTGGTGATGTTTGCACCTATGTTCATCAGTGATATTGACATGCTTCTTTTTTATTTTTGTTTTATTTATTTAATTTAATTTTATTTTAACTTACTTTAATATGGCTTTGGTATTAGAGAATGCTGGTCTTGTAAAATGAATTTGGAAGTGTTTTTTCTTCAGTTTTTTGGAAGAGCTTGAGAAGCGTTAGTATTAATTACTTTTCAAACATTTGGTAGAATTCAGTAAAAACTTGTCTAGTCCTGGGCTTTTCTTTGATGGGAAATTTTGATTACTGAGGTAATCTTTTCACTAATTATTGATATGTTCAGATTTTCTGTCTCTTCATGATTCAGTCTTGATAGATTATATCTGTCTATAAATTTATCTATGTCTTCTAGGTTTTCCATGTTTTTCATTTGTTTATAAGTGAATCCACTGCAGTTTTTAAGTTTTCATTTATGCCAAGTAGTTGAAAAATTATAACAATTATGACAAGTCAGGTTAATTAAATTGCATCTACTTTTAAAATTAGACCCTTCTGAGTAAATAGTCCAATCCAGGATTCTCATCTTCTTACTATTTTTCACTCCTCTCTGAGTAAGATTCCCTTATCCATATAACATCTTTTCTTGATTAAATTCTCTGCAGTGTGGCCTATCCCACCTATTCTTACGGGTATCATAAGACATGGATATCAAGCTGGCATTCACTTAGGTCTTGTTATCCATTCCTGGTAATTGTCCTACTTTGGAATCTACTGTTGCTGTCCATGGTTCTGGTCTGACTTCAAGACCTATTTGGTTTACTAGCACTGCCAGTCTCTGGCCCCCTCTCATGGCTTAGGTGCCATGTAAGACTTAGAACTTCTGTGTAAGACTTAAAGCCTTCCCACACACATCTGTGAAGTATGAGAAATTTCTGCTCTGCTCAGATTTTTATTGGTCTACCTAATTTTTTTTTTTTTTTGAGTTGGAGTCTCCCTCTGTCGCTCAGGATGGAGTGCAGTGGCACGCTGCTCACAGCCTCAATCTGTTGGGCTTAGGCAATCCTTTTCTTATCTAAATTGTTATTAGTATATTTATAACACTTTCCCAACTCTGCCTTGGAATCAGGTCCTGGAAATGTAAAGAATTGGAAACCAGATCATTGTCAGCCTTACATATATCCTCCGGTATCTTCCTCTTTCTGTTAATAGTGTAACTCTAATGTCCCTTTTGGTGGAAAAATGGCTGTCACATCATCATAAACTTTTTTCACCCTGTGGCTATAATTTAATTGTCGTGCACAGTTTTGCCAGCATTTTCTTCTTGAAAATCACAATTTTTAATATTTCAACAAAACTTGGCTTTTGCAAATAAAAACTTTGTTTTTTAAATTATTACTTTGTTATTCATCCATTCATTTATTTTTCATTTATGTGTGCATCTAATTATTTGTAACAGACTTACCAGAACTATATTCAGCGCTTCAATTGTTGTTTTTCTTCAACATTTTATCTGCCCATTTTTCTGAGTAAATACATACAAAAACTACTCAATAATGCCTTTTTAGTTGAGTTCTGAGAAGGGAGAAAATAGGGCAGAAAAGTGGAAAAATATTAATTATTAATGTATGTAATATTTTAAATATAAGCTAAAGATGAAAGGTTAAATACAACATTTCTAAGAAGGTTTAAACTATTCAATATAGTTGGTATAAATAAATAGCAACCAAATCTTCAATCCAGAAAAATCATTCTCTTCTTTGAAAACATATTTTGCTTTTTATTTACTCCAAACATTTATGCGCCAGTGGGTTTCTCCTTCTTCTATGTCATTTAAAAGCTAAACACACACACACACACACACACACACACACACAACTTAAAGAGCATCTCAAATTTTACTTTCGTGACTATCGAAGGTGAAAGAGATGGATTCTTCTGAGGTCTCCTGCACCATAGCTTTCCAGTTATTAGTGGGTGGTACAAAACTGTGTCATGTGAAAATACAATTGTGCTTGAAATATTGAGCCAGATGGATGGCCAGATGTGGAGTGAGTTTGCCGGTCACCTCTGGTGATTTCTGGTCATATGCAGAGGTCACCAACAGGATGTAATATTAAACATAAATAATTATTATTTTCTACATATACCATGATGTCAGGGGTTGGGAACTAGTCCCTATACCAGGTCTTACTAGTAGCATGTAGTGTAATTGTGTTGCTATATCTTTTTCCATAGGAACATTTATTAAGACCCCAGTTATTTTGCATATGGCAGTAATTTTGTCATATGCAAGAACTTTTTGTGTTCCTTAGAACACAGTATCTTAGGTATGGTAAATTTACAGCAATATTTTAAAATGGAAATAAACAATCTATAGGCCAAAATAAGCTTTGAATAAATTTTCAGTAGAAGTTAAAGATGTTAGACAGCAGAGAAAAAAGCAGACTGTTTTCCAAATCAGTATTTTGAAATTTTAAAAAAGCTATATTCCTATAAGCGATGGGAGTGAGATATTTGATATAGTTGTTCCAAAGTACAGAATGTCTGTTGGGAGAAAAGTTAACAGAATTTGAAAGCATGTGAAGCATTTGTTAATGAAAGACAATTGCTACTAGATTAGTGAGCTTAATTTTATTTTTTGGAAAACTTAAGAAACTATTGATAGTTTTTTCTTTCTCATAGTTGTAAAGTTACCAGAGCAGAAGACTATAAAGTACCTTGGAAGAAGAAAATACTGATAACAATTTGGAGATTTATGTAATTTGCTATAAATATGAGTAAAATCCTATACATACCTATAAATGAATAAATATAGTTAGTGACAATAGAAATGGAAAAAGATACATGAGAGATACAATGGAGAAATAATTGACAATAGTCCATGATGAATACATACATGGAGGCATAGACAATAGTTCAAGTTTGAAAAACTAGAAAAAGGTTGATGACTACAAAATTAGAAAGCAAGTTATTGAAGTTCAGTCTTGGAATATGGATGTATTTGGTGAGGTTGCAGGAGAAAGCAAAGGCAGAAAAAAGGCAAGAGAGAATAAATAAACTCAGAAAACTGAAGTAATCTTGTGAGGGGCAGAAGAAAGATACAAGGAACTTCCTGTAGACTAACAGTCATTTTAGAGATTCAACAACAAAGAAAGGAATATGCCATTATGCCTCATCTTTAAGAACTCATTAATCATCTATCAGAGAGAAGTGAGGAAGTGGAAGCATTCATTCTTTCTCTTTGGCATTTCCAGGAGATGAATGACATGAGATGGTGCAGTTGAAGAAGCATCAAGGCTAAGTCAAAGTTTTTCTCAACCAAAGTTACCTGAGCCAGGCTCGGTGACTCAGCCTGTAATCCTGTGCATTGGGAGGCTGAGGTGAGTGGATTGCCTGAGCCTGCGGGTTCGAGACCCGCCTGGGCAACTTGGCGAGACCTCATCTCTACAATAAATAAAAAAAAAAATTAGCCGGTCGTGGTAGCGCGCGCCTGTAGTTCCAGCTACTTGGAAGGCTGAGGCGGAAGGATCGCCGGAGCCCAGCAGGTCGAGACTGTGGTGACCGGCAGCGGCCACTGCACTCCAGTCTGGGCAACAAAGTGAGACTCCAACTCAAAAAAAACCTGTTACCTGAGTTGGCAAAACAGCTAAGAGGAAGTTGTGTAAAACAAGGAGAGAGTGAGAGAGACTTCAGCCGACTTTCTGAATAGGAAGTTAATTGAAATTAATCCACTGTGGTCAGTTGGATGAATATGGAAGATAATTAATATTCATTTCTGGCTAGCTCTCACTTAGTGTTTAGCTTTGATGTCTTCTTCCAATTTGACATGATGGAAGACTATAAGTACTAGCTGATTTTTCATGAGTCTAAGGATGCCAAATATTGTTAAGACATACTGTTGAACACACAGTGACTGATCCCTGAAAATAATAATAAGATGAAACAAGGTTTTAACCATATTGTTACTAAAGACCACATTAAAACTTTAAACTTCAGATAAATAAGTGATCATGGTATTTCACAGTCAAACAAAGTATCTACATAGTACTTTCAGAAGTTGTACAAAAAACCTAACACATTTCCCCCAGATGAGGAAACTAAAGAATAAAATTGCTCAGTCTCTCACATTGAATACCTTTTATTTATAGCCTTTAAAATCCTAAGTCAGGCTGGTTATAAATCTACAGTTGAATATGAATTTTTTGGTATCTCGGAATCAGCATTCATTATGTTCATGCTCATTCATATTGCTGATACTCAAGTCATTCACAAGAAAAATGCCATGAGTAAAGAACCCCTAGTTTTTTGACACAAGTCAAATATTCTTGTTTTGAAACTGAATATGAGGCTAGAGGCTAAGTAGCTATCCCCAAATCAAAATGCAATAGGGACTACTTGTTCCTGAAAAGATATAACTTCATTTCTACAGTTTGTGTTATGCGATGATTCATTTTTTTATTCCAGTTAATCATGGCACAAAGCTATATAAAAGAATTCTGGATCACCATGAATAGTATTATAAATCCAGGCAGGAGTTCAGAGGTTTTTATAAGAGATATCTATAATTATTGCCTAGACTGCCAAATACACAATAAAAGAAACTACAGCTCTGAATAGCAGACATAAAATTCATATTAGCCTTATGGAATATACACAGATTAAATTCTAAAATTCAATTAATTCAAGGTTAAAGCTACATCCACATTTGAGGAGATAGCAGAGAGAGGATCTCCATTATTTTGTAAATCGTTGCACATTACACTGGCCTACTAAACACTATATTTAATATAATATGATAAAGCCTTTTAGAGGTTACAAAATTGTGATTTTTTGGTTACATCTTTTATTATTTTTTAGAATAGAAATGTTAAGCATAAAATACACAATCATTTGAAAATATGCAGAAAAGTAAAAAAATCCCTTTAACTTTCACCACGAGAAATAACCGTTGTTAATTTTTCTGCATCAGCATTGTGGTGACCACATATTATTCCATTTTGTATCTGTACTGTACTTCAGTACCCATTCCCCACTGACAAAACAGAGTTTGCTGCAAAGTTTTCACTATTATGAAAGCAATCATGGATTCCTTTCTGTATATATCAATTTCTACTTGTGACCTTTTTTTATAAGATGTCTCAGAAATATGATTGCTGAACATTTTATACCTTAATATACTTTTCAAGTTTTCTCACCAGAAAGATTATGCCAATTTGCACTTTCTCACTATAACATAAGTATATCCTTCGTTTAAGTGTTGGGAACTCCAGTTTGTCAAATTTTTAAAATCTATTTCATTTTTTAGAGTAAGAAATGTCATTTTATTATTTTTTATTTGTAAGTTTGATTTTATTTTTAAAGACTTGCTGGAAGTTGTGAGTTTTTTCCTAAGGATATTTTCCCATTGTCTACCTTTTAATTAATTAATTAATTAATTAATTAACAAATGAATTTATTTGTATACATTTAAGCTGTATAATATATTTTGCGATATATATGTATATCTGTGTATATGTGTAAATAATTACTACACTCAAGCAAATTAACATATCTATCACCTCACATAGCTACATTTGTTTGTGATAAAAGTACCTAAAATCTACTCTTAGCAAAGTTTTAGTATACAACACAATATTATGAACTTTAGTCCTCATGCTGTACATTGGATTGCTAGACTTACTATCCTACATAACTGTAAGTTTATCTTTTGGCCTACCTTCCTCTCCCCACCATGGTAACCACAATTCTACTCTCCAGTTCTATGTATTTGACATTTTTTACATTCCACATATAAGTGAGATCAAAGCTAAGAGATGGAAATAACCTATTTTCAAGATGTGAAAACAATTAATTTACCAACAAATGAATCAATACCAATACTTGGCATAGATGCACAAAGAAATATTATTCAGTCTTATAAAATAATGTGTTACTGTCATTTACGACAACACGACTGAACCTGGAGAACAATATGCTAAGAGAAATAAGCCACATACAGAAAAAAATACCCCATGTTTTTACTTGTACGTGAAAGTTGTGTTTCTTAACAAAATACCTTAAGCTTCAGCTCTTGGCTGAACTCAGTCTCTCCTTTTCACCACGGTCAGCATATTTAGCTGTATTCATTTGTCTACAGTATTGATTCATTCATTTGACAAATATTTATTAAGAAACTCCTATGTGCCAAACGCCGTATAAGAAATTTATCCTAAAGCATAAGGCAGCACACATCCTGTCCTCAGGGAACATGAAAGGGGACAAAAATAATAAAAGCAGTAACAAACAAATATGTAAAATACAAATGACTAATGGCGTAATTCTAACTCATAAGCAGACCTTGGGCATTTACCATAATACTATATGAAAAGGATTGACAGTAGCCGGAAACAGTCAGGGGAGGGAAGGGGGGCATATAACATTAATAAGGAAGAGTACCTGATCTCAAACCAGGGAAAGTAGGGACAAAAGGGAGGCTCATACTTTACCTGTATGATGATCACTTGTATACCTAATCCTGAATTGTACCCCACATCTTCTAAAAAAAAATTCTAGGTACCAATGTGGTTAGAAGATAATAGACAATAGAGTGATAGAAAGGTAATGGAGGACATGAAGTAGATGTGGTTGCCATGAAATCTTCCTTGAGGATATGACATTTGAGCTGAAATATGAATTATGAGAAGAATTCAGCCATTGAAGTTCTGGGAGAAGATCGTGACAGGTAGAGGAAAGACAGATCATAATAAAACTGTGGATTTCATTCTTGTTTTAATGGAAAGGCATTATAGTCGCTGTCTGTTTACTTACTTAAATAGAAGATATTTGTCTATTTTATATTGTCAGTTAACTGCCGACACAGTCCACTGTAAATCACTGGGTGACTGTATTCTCTAGCTGTGCCACAGCGATGGTACTTTGACAAGGGGCAAGATATACTTCTCTGGGCTTGTCTATTTGTTATAAAAGAGGGGTCCAGGTGGTCCGCACCTATAGCACTAGTTATCTTTCTTGGCAAGTGAAAGAGTGTTGTCTGCTATGGGATGCTAAAATGGAAATATATTTCCCTTAGTTTCGACAAACAAACAAACACAAAAAATAAAGAACTGGATACCAGGGAAAATTCCATTTCAATAAAAGGTACTTTATATTTTTTTCAATATCAGATTATTTATGGAAGTTTTGCAAAAAAGGAGGCCCAAATCACTCTTTCTTTTCTTTTTTTTCTTTTTCTTTTTCTTTTCTTTTTATTTTTTATATTCAATTTTTTTATTATGATATTGTGGGGGGAACAGTTAAGGGTTAAGTCTACAAATATGCTTCGTTCAGGCACTCTTGTTGATAAGAGGTGTCTCCCCATCCCCAGAGAGATATTTACTACCATTAATCCCATCTCCCTACCCCTCCCCTCCCCATAGTTTCCCACCACTGTCAGTCATTTTCTTATGGTAATACGTTGGATGATCAAGGTCTACTATATGAGTGAGAACATGTGATACTCAGTTCTTTGTTTCTGTGAGAGGTCACTCAGTATTATAGACTCTAG
>CAUYQG010022361.1:0-14728 GCA_963574415.1 Tarsius wallacei
AGTGCAGTAGCACACTAACGGCCCATGCAGCCTTGACCAGCTGGGCTCAGGCCATCCTTCCACCTCAGCCTTCCAAGTAGCTGGAACTACAGGTGCATGCCACCATGCCCGGCTAATTTTTTTGGTTTATTGTAGAGATGAGGTCTCACCAAGTTGCCCAGGCTGGTCTTGAAACTGTGGGCTCAGGCAATCCTCTCGCCTCGGCCTCCCAAAATGCCGGGATTATAGGTGTGAGCCACCATGCCCAGCTTATTTTTAAATGTTTTAAAGAACTGATGGCACAGACTTGAAATGGTGCAATCTGCCACTGTCAGGTGAGAGACAAGGAGAGGTTTCAAAAAACCACAGAGGAGAGGTAACACTTGAACTGGGCCCCAAGGATAACATGCGGGTGTCAGGATGACCAAGGGAAAGGGTGGGTCAAGGAGAGGGAGCAGACAAAGACACCTCACATTGGATTGAGAGCATAGTGGGCAGAGAGTAAACCGATTTGAAGCAACAAGGCTTTACGTGGAAAACTTGTGGAACACTCACAGACGACTCCCTCCAGTGCATGATTCCTTGCACCCCTCGGGCCGCCCAAGAATGTAACCAAAAAATAAACATTTCGATATACACACACATATATAGATATATCTCAAAGCTTGAACCCCCTGGCATTAAGGCAATGATAAATTTTCTTTGATTGATCTTCGGTTACTTCCATGTGTATGTCATGTCAGCTCAAGTCCACCGTAAACAGATTTTTTGGAAACAGTGAGTGGGTCGCCATAGTGTATGCAGTGCATAACCTACACAACTGTTCCTGCCCTTCCTCATTATGGGTAGTTGTGTATGTGGCGGTTCAAAGGTTTGCTGTGATGTTTTTTTCCGTAGGGTCTTTGATCTCTACTCTGTCTGCTCCCAAGAAATACCGGGAAACATTCCACTTCTCAGAACAACCTGAAGCTATCCCACCTTCTAGGTAGACCTGCTAGTAATTATTTAATTTACTAAATAATTCATTAAGCCGACATTATGTGAGTAACAACTATGGACTGGGCTCAGTGTCCAAGCGATGGAAAGAACAAGGCTCCCTCCCTCACCTTCTGCAAAACACAACATGAAACAGTCCTCATGGGGCTTGGAAAATTAAAATTAAAAAAATTTTTTTTAAAAAGCTCTTTTATTTTCCTTTTTTTTTTTTTTTTGATTGGAGTATAGTGGCTACTCAGGTGTGACAAAAGTTTGAGACCAGCCTGGACAACAGGGGGACACCCTACCTCTACAAAAAGTTTTAAAAAATTAGTTAGGCATGGCCAGGTGCGGTGGCTCGTGCCTATAATCCCAGCACTTTGGGAGGCCGAGGTGAGAGGATTGTCTGAGCCCACGGGTTCGAGACCAGCCTGGGTAACTTGGCAAGACCTCATCTCTACAACAAAAAAAATTAGCCGGGCATCGTGGTGTGTGCCTGTAGTTCCAGCTACTTGGAAGGCTGAGGCGGAAGGGTCGCCGGAGCCCAGCAGGTCGAGGCCGTGGTAGTAGTCATGAGTATGCCCCTGCCCTCCAGCCTGGGCAACAGAGTGAGCCTCCAACTTAAAAAAAAAATTAGCTGGGCATGGTGTCTCCAATCTGCAGTCCCTCTACTCACTGAGGCCGAAGTAAAAGGACTGCTTGAGCCCAGGAGTTGAGGCTGCAGTGAGCCATGATTGTGCCACTGCACTGTAGCCTGGGTGATAGAGCATGACTCTCTCCTCTAAAAAAATAGAAAAATAGGTCGGGTGTGGTGGAAAATTAAAAAAACAAAATACATTGGGAAAATGAGCCAAGTCGTACCCCATCTTGGAGATTTGCACACATATTCACTTAGTAAAGGGTCTAAAAAAGAGGTTTTTAGCTTTGGCCAATCCAGTTTCCAAGACATATCTGACCACGGGACCATTTTTTTCATAGATTTTCCAGCATTCACTTTAGGAAATGGTTCTGAAGTGTGAGCCACGGACCTTTTACACCAGAATCACCCAGGGGTACTTTGGCTAAATCTTGCAGAGACACTTTCAAGGGTTTGAGTTAACATTTTTGGATCATGATGCTTTGCAGGTAATAGGATTTAAGTTAACATTTTACACTATTGATGCCTTATAGGTAAAGCAAGTCAATGGTCCATGGGACTAGAAGCCAGAGAGCAGAAATGGGCAGACTGAGTATGGGCAGTATCCCTAGAAAACTCTGGACTCGACACTTTGGGAGGCCAAGGCAAGAGTATTGCTTACGCCCGGGAGTTCAAGACCAGCCTGGACAACATAGTGAGATCTTGTCTCTACAAAATAATAATAATAATAATAATAGCCAGGAGTGTTGGCACGCCCCTGTAGTCCCAGCTGCTCAAGAGGCTGAGATGGAAGGACTGGCTTGAGCCGAGGAAATAGAGGCTGTGGTGAGCCATGATCATGCTACACTCCAGCCTAGGCAACAGAGTGAGACTGACTCAAAATAAAATAAAATACAACCTCTGGGCTGGTAACAATAGGACTGAATTAGAAGTCAAGCACCCAAATTCTTGTCCCGGTGTCCCCTTGGAATCATATGCCATCTTGGGAAAGATGCGTTCCTTTCTAAGTGAGGATTGGGATGAGATTAGATGGCACTGATGCTTCAAGACACTGTGGAGACGTCGTAGGAGGTCATTTCTGCTTATCAGTGATTGGGGCGCACGTCTGACATGAAGCATGTAAGGAGTATGGGTGCTAGAGGTTTCTCACATGCAGAACAGTTTCACACCCTGGATACGGCTTGATTTTCTGGTGTTCCTCTGGACATTCATAGGAGATGAAAAAACTGATTATATCAGGTACCAATCATCTGAGCCTAGAACCCAATCCCAAACTGCACACAGATGGTTTAATATGCATGGAAATGTCCAGGAATATCACCACATTGCACATCAAGAGAAGGTTGTACTTTGTGTATTCTGAACTTTATCGAGAACTTTGCTACCCTTTTGGACATCACTACTCGAGATGTTAATCAAATCACCTGCGTTCCACACCGCATCAGTCTCCGCTTGTTGCTGTCATCTTCATGGTGATCTACACATGGGTTCAAGCATCTGAGGGCTTCATTATGTTGTCGAGAGCAATGCTACCTGAGGGGTCAGTGTGCTACAGTGAAGGAGATCGCACCACGATGCATCCATCGTGTCTGGGCTTCTTTCACCAAGAAAGTCTTGCCTCGTGTCAACTAAAAAAACGAATGCACCTAGCATTGTCGTAGATCTTCATTCTGGCGTAAGCCTTTTATCTTATTGTAGATCAGTCACAATTTATTTTTTACTTACAGCATATCGATCTTTTTATAATCATGGATATAATTGGACTGACTGATTATGTATAACTAACGTATTGATTATTTCATTTCAGAAAAGGAAAGGAGACATAACAAATAGCTATAAAAATCAGAAAATTGGGTTCAACAGGTTTGATGATCATTGGATCAGAGGATTGCCCAGGGCAGGGCAGGCCGGGGCAGGCAGGGCCAGGGGCTTCATTGTGCCTGAAGCATCATCAGCTGTCGCACCCAGTTCTCTGATAAGGACAACCAAGAAACCTCAATCTGGCATAAAGCAAGTGTGCCCAGTAGTCATCTGGGGACACCCGTTTCAACCAGCAGTCTGCGAGCTTCACCCGCTACTGAAGTCTAAGGTCTTTGCAGACTTCATTACCCCCAGTCTATTTCTGCATCGTTCAAGCTTTGCAAGTGCCTTGACCCATCAGTGACTTGGCTGCCCAAGTCACAGAAAGAATGGATGTCACTCTATCGGGGGCAATTCAATGCTTTTCCCGCTCCTAAAACCAAGAGGACGACCTCCTTCACTTCTCTGTCTCCCAAATGCAAACTGGAAGGTGGACAAGAGCTTTCCACGCCATTCAGGGCGGCAAGAGTTAAGGCCAGCTTCCTGTCTCTGCCGGGGGGGCCAGCTGGACAGGGCTCCCCCAGAACCGGGCGCAGATGCCGCCATGCTTTGTTGATTACAATCTCCCACACCGAGGAGGCCTTGACTAGGTTTGACATAATCAGCTCACAGCCTCTGCCTGCACTCTTTCACAAACAGGCCATTTTCACATCTTTTTCATGGAATCCGACAAGCGGAAAAATAATTAATGTTACCTCAGCCCAACAATGACCCTGGCTCTGATTCAAAAAGAAGGCATGTTGCATAAACTGCCCCTTAATTGCGGCTTGGGGGCAGACCCCACAGACTCCTGTATCGCCCTGCCTCCCCGGCCAAGGATGATTAAGGCTTTCCTAAGGTTGCAGACCCAGGGCCACTGAGCACCACTCAGTTTCAGGTTCAAAGCGCTTCCGTGAAACAATTCTGCCCACGGTATTTAGCAGGCACAGACCTGCCGTGCTGGTCGGAGAATTCCAGACAGTGCTGTGGGCTGTCCCGTTTTATTGATAAAGACAAAGTAGCTTCCTCTTGGCAGAATACACAGAATTAGAACCCACTACTGTTTTCCAATCTGTTTCTTTTCTTTCTTTTGAAAAGCAAAGCATGACAGCTGCTTCTTATAGACGTCTGCAGGGCCACTTGCACTGCTGCTGGGGACGTGAAATCGTGCAGCCACTTTGGAAGATAGTCTGGAAGTTTCTCAAATGGGTAAACATTTGACCCAGCAATTCTGCTTCTAGGTGCATACCCAAGAGAAGCAAAAACATACTTTCACACAAAAACGTAAATATGAATGTCCACAGCAGCATTATTCAAAACTGCCAGGAAGTGAAAACAACGTAAACGTGCGTCAGCTGATGAATGGATAAACCAAATGCGGTATATCCATACAATGGAACAGTATTTGATCATAAAAAGAATGAAGTGCTGATATACATTATAACACAGATGAAACTGGAAAGTTGTATGCAAAGAGTCCAGTCACACACACACACACACACACACACACACACACAAACATACAGACACACAACACACATTATTTTAATTTATATTAAATACACAGAATGGGTAGGTACAGAAAGATAGAGAGTAAATTAGTAGTTGCTTAGGGCTGGGGAGGATGGAGGCTGGGAGTAGACAGCTGAGGGGTAGAGATTTCTTTCTGAGGAGAGGAAAACATGTGGAGTGCACCAATCTTCATTCAGAAAAGCAATTGTCAAACTGTGGACCAAAAATCCTGGAGATTCTCAAGGTGTGGGAGAGTATCTGTGGGTTTTTAGCCACTTTTTTTTCCAGAGACGAGGTCTTGCCATGTTGCCTAGGCGGGTCTTGAACCCCTGGGCTCAGGCAATCCTCTAGCCTCCGCCTCCCAAAGTGCTGGGAATACAGGTGTGAGCCACCGTGCCCAACGAGTTTTTAACCTTTTCAACTACATAACCACGTGAGACTGGATTTTTCTTTATATAATTCAGCAGTAAAACATAATAAAATGAATTGAATGCAAAAGTGGATATGAGAATCAAGCTGTAAAAAGAAAAAGAAAAGCTACATGGTCACTGTGGAAAATTTGGAAAATACAGAAAAGTAGAAAAGGACAGTAAATGTCTTTCAAGATCTGACTGACCACAAAGAATCACTGCCAGCACTGGACACATTTGCTGCTGCTCTTTCTGCTGAGTCCTTGAGTCTCTCGTCTTAAGAAGGGGTAAAGGCCGGGCTCGGTGGCTCAGCCTGTAATCCCAGCACTTTGGGAGGCCAAGGCGAGTGGATTGCTTGAGCCCGCAGGTTCAAGACCAGCCCGGACAACTTGGTGAGACCTTGTCTCTACAAAATAAAAAAAAAAGAAGAAGTGATAAAACTATGGCAAGAGACCCAGCTCTGTTGAGCAAGACCTTGTCTCATCTTTCAATTTTCTCTCCTTTTTTTTTTCCTGAGTCAGGGTCTCACTCTGTCACCCGGGCTGGAGTGCAGTGGCACACTCACAGCCACCGCAGCCTAAAACTCCGGGACTCAGGCGAAGCTTCCGCCTCAGCCTCCCAAGTAGCTGGGACTGTAGGCTACACCTGTAGGATCCACTACACCTGGCTAAATATTTTTATTTTGTAGTCACGAGGTCTCGCTATGCTGCCCAGGCTGCTCTCGAACCCCTGGGTTCAAGCAATCCTCCCGCTTCAGTCTCCCAAAGTGCCAGGCCTGGCCCCTCTATTCTCTCATTTTTTTCCACCTTCATTCTCTTAAAAGTAGAATAACCATTATTCACCTGCTGGAGGGTGGCAAGATCATGTTTAGAACAGCCTCAAGTCTGTGTTTGCATACTGATTACAAAAGTAGCATGTGGTCATTATTTTAAAAATGTTGTGTGTATGGGTATAAACGTGTATCATGAATGCATAAAGCAGAAAACAGGCTGATATAGAATATTGGATCAAGGTGGCAAGTGAGAATGCATCTTCTAAGCTCTCAAACCCCAAATCCCTTCAAATGACAGAAAAGTGGCTTAAATAAAGAATAAGCTTATTATAGCAAATGAAAACAGATACCGATAGCACTCTAGAAATCACGAAGAATTCCCAGAAGACAGACTGCAGAGAGGAAACAGATGAATAAAAATAGAAACTCCCCAGCCTGGGCACCATAGTGAGACACCACCCCGACATAAAGAAAATAACTGGGCATGGTGGCACATGCCTGTAGTCCCAGCAAATCAGGAGGCTTAGGTGGGAAGATTGCTTGAACCCAGGAGCTCAAGGCTGCAGTGAGCTATGGTCAGGCCACTGCCCTCCCGCCTGGGCCACAGAGCAAGACCCTGTCTCTTAAGGAAAAAAAAGAAATTCCAAACACACTCAGGCAGAAACTACAGATGAGAAAAAAAGTAAATCCAAGGAAACATCAAACTCCAGATCAAATAAAATATTCACAGTCTCTTGTCTGCAATCCCTAAATCCGAAAGTTTCTCAAAACAGAAAAAGTTTTCTTCCCTAAGTGTGGGACAAACTTGCTTACACAAAACCTAACCAGAATTTACATGAACCTATTTGTAGGCTTTACATGTCTCAGTTAGTATGAATTTCTTTCCAAAAAAATATTATATCTGATTACACGTGCTACCCCTAGACTCACAGGAAGCATAATGAAATGTTCAGTAAATGCAGTGAACCACTTTTTTAAAATCCAAAAACTTCGGAACTCCACAAATTACCTGCTCCAAGAGAGATGAATAAAGAGTGTGGGCAGCCAGGCACAGTGACTCACGCCAATAATCCCAGCACTTTGGGAGGCCAAGGTGAGAGGATTGCCTGAGCACACAGGTTCGAGACCAGCCTGGGCAACTTGGCAAGACTCATCTATACGATAAATCAAAAAATTAGCTTGGCCGGGCTTGGTGGCTCAGTCTGTAATCCCAGCACTTTGGGAGGCCGAGGCGAGTGGATTGCCTGAACCCGCAGGTTCAAGACCCACCCGGGCAACTTGGCAAAACCTCGTCTCTACAATAAATCAAAAATTAGCCGGGCATGGTAGCGCGCCTGTAGTTCCAACTACTTGGAAGGTTGAGGAGGAAGGATCGCGGGAGCCCAGCAGGTTGAGGCCGCGGTAGTCATGAGCGTGCCACTGCACTCCAGTCGGGGTGACAGTGAGACTTCAACTCAAAAAAAAAAAAAATTAGCTGAGCATGGTAGCGTGAGCCTGTAGTTCCAGCTACTTGGAAGGCTGAGGTGGAAGGATTGCCTGAGCCCAGCAGGTAGAGGCTGCAGTGGCCGGGAGAGCGTCACTGCCCTCCAGCCCGGGTGACAGAGTGAGACTCCAACTCAAAAAAAAAAAGAGTGTGGGCATATAATGATATCAGAAGAGGTATCTGAAATAAAGTAAACACTCGGTTTTCAACAACAGGAAAATGAATAAATAAGTTGGTATATATTTCTATAAGTTAAAGGTATACAGATTGCAAAGGAAGAAATAAACTGTCCCTATTTGCAGAGGACATGGTTGTCTAGAAAATTCTAAGAAATCCACCAAAAACACAAAATGCCTAGAACTAATAAGGGAATTTAGTAGATTCTCAGGATTCAAAGTGAACACATAAAAAGCAATCACAGCTGGGTGCAGTGGCTCAAGTCTCTAATCTCAACAAGTCTGGAGGTTAAGGCAGAAGGATTGCTTGACCCCAGGAAGTTGAGACCAGCTTGGACAATATAGTGAGAACTTGTCATGAGGAAAAAAAATTTTTTTAATTAGCCAGGCAAACTGGGTAGCTTAAGCCTGTATTTCCAGCACTTTGGGAGGCCAAGGCGAGAGGATTGCCTGAGTCCATAGGTTCAAGACCAGCGTGGGCAACTTGGCAAAACCTCGTCTCTACAATAAATTTTTTAAAAAATTAGCTGGGCTTGGTAGCATGCTCCTTTCAAGTTCCAGCTACTTGAAAGACTGAGGCGGAAGGATTGCCTAAGCCCAGCAGTTCAAGGCTGTGGTGACAGTGAGTGTGCCACTGCACTCCAACCGGGGTGACAGAGTGAGACTCCAACTAAAAAAAAAAAAAATTAGCCAAACGTGGTGGTATGCACCTGTAGTCCCGGATACCTGGGAGTTTGAGGTGGAAGGATCCCCTGAGCCCAGGAAGTTGAGGCTACAGTGAGCCATAATTGTACCACTGCACTCCAACCCTGGTGACAGAGTGAGACTACAACTCAAAAACAAAACAAAACAAAAACACAATCATGCTAGCAATCATATGCTAGTGACGAATAAGTGGAAACAGAAATTTAAAGCACAATATCATATATAATTGCTCAAAAAAAGAGGAAATACTGGGTATAAATCTAGCAAGATATGTGCAGGACCTACATGTTAAAAGTTGCAAAACGTTGATGAAAAAAGTTTTTAAGCCGGGCTTGGTGGCTCAGCCTGTAATCCCGCGCCTTGGGAGGCTGAGGTGAGTGGATTGCCTGAACCTGCAGGTTCGAGACCCGCCTGGGCAAGCGAGACCTCATCTCTACAATAAATCAAAAAAAAACCAGCCGGGTGTGGTAGTGCGCGCCTGTAGTTCCAGCTACTCAGAAGGCTGAGGCGGAAGGATCTCCGGAGCCCAGCAGGTCGAGGCTGCGGTGGCCGGAAGCGGCCACTGCACTCCAGTCTGGGCGACAGAGTGAGACTCCAACTCAAAAAAAAAAAAAAGAAAAAAGTTTTTAAAAAAACTAAATAAATGGAGACATACCACGTTCACTAGTTGGAAACGTCAACATATTAAAAATTCAAATTATTCCCAAATTGATCCACCAAAGTCCCAGAAGGATTCTTTGTATTCTTGTTCTGGAGCAAGGTGGCAAGTGAGAATACACTTCTTAAACTCTCCAACCCCAAATCTCTTAAAATGATAAGAAAAGTGGTTTAAATAAAGCATGCGCTTATTAGAGCAAATAGACAGATGCCACCAGCAAACCAGAAGTCATGAAGATTTTGTCTCCTTTCCACCCTTTGCGTCTGAGCCTGTGAATTCAACCGTAGATGAAGGATCTCAAAATCTCAGTAGGGCATCTATTAGTTATATAGACAAGCTGATTCTGATTTACAGAGAAAGACAAAAGCCAAAATAATTTTGAAAAAGAATAAAGTGGGAGGAATCATGTTACCTGATTTGAGATTTTTTTGTGTTTTGAGACAGTGTCTCGCTTTGTTCTTCAGGCTGGAGTGCAGCAATGTGATTACAGCTCACTGCAGCCTCAAACTCCTGGGCTCAAGTGATCCTCCCGCCTCAGCCTTCACCTCCTGAGTAGCTGGGACTACAGAAGTGCACCCCCATGCCTGATTATTATTATTATTATTTTTAGAAATAAGGTCTTGCAGACCGGGTGCGGTGGCACACGCTTATAATCCCAGCACTTTGGCCAAGGTAAGAGGATTGCAAGACCAACCTGGGTAACTTGGCGAGACCACATCTCTACAATAAATCAAAAAATTAGCCGGGCGTGGTGGTGCGCACCTGTAGTTCAAGCTACTTGGAAGGATGACGGGGAAGGATCACTGGAGCCCGGCAAGTCTAGGCTGCAGTGGCTGTGAGCGTGTCACTGCTCTCCCGTCTGAGTGACATAGTGAGACTCTAACTCAAAAAAAAAAAAAAAGATAGAAGGTCTTCCTATATTGCCTAGGCTGAGACTGTTTTATATGGCCACAGTAATTAAGGCAGTGTGGTGTTAGCAAAGGAACAGATACTTCTGATAGACAGAACAGAACAGAGAGCCAAGAAATAGACCCACACAAACTTCACCAGCGGATTTTTTTTACAAAGGTGCAAAAGCGATTCAAAGGAAGAAGAATAACCTTTATAACAAATGAGGTTGAAACAAACTGGATATTCATAGGCAAAGAAAACACCTGACCTACACCTCATACCTTATACAAAAATTAACTCAAAATGGGGTTGTTTAATCATCACTAAGGAATGCATAAAACATTCAGTTAGTGACAGGTCAGGGGCCCTTCTCTTAAGGTGCCCATGCTCTCCCCTGAGTGTGTCTTTTTCTTTGTAATAAATTCTTTCTTAAACTATAAAAAAATGAATTTCGCCCAAGCAGTGTGGCTCATGCCTATAATCCCAGAACTATGGGAGGCTGGGTTGAGAGGATTGCCTCAGCCACGGGCTCAATACCAACCTGGGCAACTTCTTGGCAAGGCCTCATCTCTACAATAAATCAAAAAAGTAGCTGGGCATTGTGGCGCATGCCTGCAGTTCCTGCTACTTGGAAGGCTGAGGCAGGAGGATCACCTGAGCCCAGCAGGTTGAGGCTACGGTGGCCGGGAGCCTGCCACTGCACCCCAGCCTGGGCGACAGAGTGAGACTCTGACTCAAAAAAAAAAAAAAAAAAAGAGAGAATGAAAAGACAGACTGTGATAAAAGGTCTGTGAATCACACATCCAACAAAGAACTTTTATCCAGAACGTATAAGAACTCTCTAGGCTGGGATGGTGATTCAAGACAGAAGACTGCTTGTGCTCAAGAGTTGGAGATTAGCCTGGGAAATATAGCAAGACTTCGTCTCTACAAAATTTCAAAAACTGACCTCATGTGGTGGCGCACAACTGTGTCCCAGCTGCTCTGGAGGCTGAGGTGGAAGGATCACCTGAGCCCAGGAAGACAACAAGGCTGCTGTGAGCCGTGATCATACCACTGCACTTCAGCCTGAGCAACAGAGTGAGACTCCAAATAAAATAAAATAAAGCAATGGAATAATAGCTGAAAAACTTCCAGAAGTGGTCATCTAGAGAAATGCAGGAGATTCAATAGAGAAGAAATATAAAAATATATGCAAGTTTTCAGCTATGTTGTAGTTTTTGGTTTCCTAGTGGGTTCGTGGTTGTTCACTGCCTTATAATGCTTTCTATAGATGCAGATGTAGATGTAGCTAGACAGAGAGCTCTAGATTTAGAGAGAGAGGAAGATAGAAATGTAGATGTAGTTATAAATGCAGCTATAGGTGTAGAGACAGATCCTACACTACCTTGACATGAAAATAATATTTTCAGAGTTAACAAAGAAAAATCGTTTTAATCAGAAGTTCTAAAACAGTATTTGTAATAGGAGACCATTCACATTTAAAGGAAGAAAACTCTATTTATGTATGCACATATACTTGTGTAAATGCATAAGAAAAGCAGAGAAAAAACAAACCCAAAGACAAATAATGGTCAAAAGCTCTGATGAGGCCAGGCTCGGTGGCTCAGCAGCTCAGCCTGTAATCCCAGCACTTTGGGAGGTCAAGGCGAGTGGATTGTCTGAGCCCGCAGGTTCGAGACCAGTCTGGGCAACTTGGCGAGATCTTGTCTCTACAGTAAATTTTTAAAAAAATAGCTGGGTGTGGTAGCGTGTGCCTGTAGTTTCAGCAACTTGGAAGGCTAAGGTGGAAGGATCCCTGGAACCCAGCAGGTGGACTCTGGGGTGGCCAAGAGTATGCCACTGTACTCCAACCTGGGCGACGGAGTGAGACTCCAACTCAAAAATAAATAAATAAATAAAGCTCTGATAAGAATATTGGGTTTGTGCATAGAAGGGGGGGGGAATAAGGGACAGAAGTGAATTGGGAGTTTCCTTTTCTATTTCTTTTTCTTTTTTTGATTCAGAGTCTCACTCTGTTGCCCAGCCTGGAGTGCAGTGGCACAATCAAGACTCATTGCAGCCTCGACATGCTGGGCTCAGGCGATCCTTCCGCTTCCTGAGTAGCTGGGACTACATGCACACCACCATGCCCTACTAATCGTTTTATTTTTTGTAGCGACAAGTTCTCGCTAAGTTGCCCAGGCTGGTCTCAAACTCCTGGGCTCAAGCAATCCTCTCACCTTGACCTCCTAAAGTGCTGGGATTACAGGCATGAGCCACCACCCGTGGACTTATATTTTGCATTTTAAAGCATTTTCCAAGAGAAGGTATAAGGTAGGTTTCACGGCACCACTGCCACCATATGTTCTTGCTGAACTAGAGACTCACACGAATGTGCCTTCCTGCCCACAGCACTTCTGGCAAAACCATCACCTGTGGACTTACAGAATGTCTTGCTCATTTTTGTCAACATAGCATTGCCTCAGACTAAGGAAACTGATTTACAGCAAGTGAGGACAGCTGTGGGAAACAATCATGGAATTCACCTGTCTCCTCATGTCCCCCATCACCCTGAAGCAGTGGCGTCATAAAGCAGCTGTCAGTCTTTTGAGGACTAGGTTCTATCCTCAACTGGGTGATCACACCTGGCAAGGCTGGAGTAATGGGGACCATCGCACACAGATAGCTGCATGTTCCCATTCTATGCTCTGTCCCTCGCGTAGCCAGGACCCGCAGGCCAGATTGGAGGGTATGGAGATGGGATCGGCTTCTCTCCCTCATCCCTGGAGACCCAGAGCCAGCATTTCGATTCCACCTCCACAGGTTTGAGCCCTGGGGGTCTAGAGGTCTCAGTCCCTGTATTAGCCCACTTTCTGTTGCTTGTAACAGAACTGGATGATATACAAGGAAAACACATCTTCTACAGCTTTGTGCGCTGAGAAGTCCTGGATCGAGGGGCTGCATCCCCTGGGAGTCTTCTCTCTGGTGGGGACTCCCTACAGGGTTCTAAGACAGCTCAGAGGATCACATGGTGAGGGACCTGACATTGGAATGTGCGATCTCAGGTCTCTCTTCCTCTTCTAATAAAGCCACTAGTTGGCTGGGCGCAGTGGCTCCTGCCTTATAATCCCAGAACTTTAGGAGGCTGAGGTGAGAGGATTGCCTGAGCCCGCGGGTTCCAGACCAGCCTGGGCAACTTGGCGAGACCTTGTCTCTACAATTAAAAAAAAAAAAAAATTAGCCGGGCGTGGTGGCATGCACCTACAGTTCCAGCTACTTGGAAGGCTGAAGTGGAAGGATTGTCTGAGCCAAGCAGGTCGAGGCTGGGGTGGCCATGAGCATGCCACTGTACTTCAGCCTGGGCGACAGAGTGAGACTCCGATTCCAAAAACTAAAAATAAGGCCATGAGTTCTCCTCTCATGATGGCCCATTAATTCATGAATCTGTGAATGGATTCATCCATTCACCAGGGCAGATCCTTCACGATCCAATCACCTCTTAAAGGTCCCACCCCCCCCACTCTTGCCACATTGGGACATTAAGTTTCCATCTGAGTTGTGGAGGGGACAAAGATTCAAACCCTAGCAGTCTCTAAGGGTAGCCCTTTCCCAGGGGACACAGTGGTGGCTTCTTTGAGGAAGAAATGAGTCCATGAAACCTGCTGGATCAGTGGTTCTCAGATTCCAACGTGCATCCTCAAATCACTGGAGGTAGATTTTCAAGAGAGTTTGGGACCCGGTGCAGTGTTTCATGCCTATCATCTCAGCACTGTGAGAGGCTGAGACGGAAAGCTTGCTTGAGCCATGGAGTTCAAGATCAGCCTGGGTAACATTGCCAGACATCGTCTCAAAAAAAAAAAAAGAAAAATTAGCCAGCATGATGGTGCGTGCCTGTCGTTCCAGCCACTTGGAAGACCAAGGCAGAAGGTTCGCCTGAGCCCAGGAGGTCGAGGCGGCGGTGAGCCATGATGACGCCATTGAACTCCAGACTGGGTGACACAGTGAGACTCTAACTCAAAAAATATTTAACTTAATTTAAAAATAAAATAAAAACACTTGGTCTAGAGGTCTCCCCAGGCTTTCTGAAGAACTTTCAGATAGGTTCAGGGCATCTTGTACTACATTCTCAGATGGTTCTAACAACTCTTTCCAAGACAGACCACTGTGTTGGAAGGCAGTACTTGGGGCGCATTCCTGCTTGGCTACCTTGTTGCCCAACAGAACGTTTTATATCCTAAATGAAGGGTACCCACTGAAGTACAACTCCACAGACAACAATATACACAGTATTCAAAGCTTCGAGACTCAAGTGTTCCCCAATTCAATCCTCAAAAACTTTGTTTTAATTAGTAAAACAGAAAAGTAGTTTCAAAAAATTAAATAGATGGCAGTTGTGGGATACTGCTGGGGCGGGGGGTGGGTACGCAACGCCAATAAGGGTTCCTGATCTCAAACCAGGCAAAGTGGGGACCAAAGGGAGGCCCAAACTTTACCCGTATGATACCCACTTGTACACCTAATCCTGAATTGTACCCCACATCCTTAAAATAAAATACTTAAAAAATAAAATATTAGCCGGGCTCGGTGGCTCAGCCTGTAATCCCGCGCCTTTGGGAGGCTGAGGTGAGTGGATTGCCTGAGCCCGCGGGTTCGAGACCCGCCTGGGCAAGCGAGACCTCATCTCTACAATAAATCAAAAAATTAGCCGG
>CAUYQG010022365.1:0-22256 GCA_963574415.1 Tarsius wallacei
GTGGTAGCGCACGCCTGTAGTTCCAGCTACTTGGAAGGCTGAGGTGGAAGGATCGCCGGAGCCCAGCAGGTCGAGGCTGCGGTGGCCAGGAGCGGCCACTGCACTCCAGTCTGGGCGACAGAGTGAGACTCCAACTCAAAAAAAAAAATAAAAAATAAAAAAAATAAAAATCAAGACAATCTTTAGAGAAATACCATATTGAGCCTGAACCACAGGTTCAAGCCCCTTTTGGAATGATGGGATGGGGGTGGTGTTTTCTGGCACACACACACAAAAACAAATAAACAACTAAATACGATTCAAAAATGACAGCCATTCTCAGTTCGAGCCTGGAGTTTTCCAGCCTTTTCCAGTGGAAGGTCAACTTACAGGAGGGCATATTTCTCTCATCCACTAGGTGTACCTCTGTGACAAGTCTATCAGCAGTGTTGGGAAAACCATCTAAAGACTGACCCATTGTTGTCTGTGGTGAACGGAGCATTTACTTGTTTCAAGTGACATACTAAGCAACTCTCTTCCAAACAGCAAGGTGCTTACCCATGTGGAAAAAAAAGAAAGGAACAGCCAGATTTGGTTGCTGTCGGAACCACATGATTCAGAGATATCCTTGTTAATGACAGTTGCACAGCTGGATAATTAATCAAAGTATGAAGAGAATATAGTGCAGTCTAATACACACAGCTCCATTCAGTCTCCACGGGATGAGACCATCATCTGTTTATTCTCCTTTGGAATGGCTTGAGATTATTCAATTATTCAACAGCTCCCCTCCTTGCTGTGATGGGATGTATGGTTTTTAATTGGCACCAGGGTCTTTCAGTTCCTATGAACTTTGCTAGTTACTCTTGTGATTCTAGTCCCTGGAAGCCTGAATGTTTATCTTTATCTAGAGTTGGGCCCAAACAATGCACTTGAAGTCCCGATCAGCTTTTAAAAAGCAGTTCTGCCAAGCAACGGATAGCAAGATCATGGCAAAATCTGCATTTCGGACTTGCCCTTTTTCTTCCTACCTGTGTTCTTGCCATACAGCATACAATAAAAAGTCTACTTTGGCATAAATTTTCTTGCTGTTACGGTTAATTTTGTAAATGTTATCTTTTCCTTAGGAAAGATTTTAGGTTTAATATTATACTGGTGTATAAATATTTGCTCATTACGGTGTTTCTTTGAAGTGCTTTCTGGAGTAGCAATTCAATGTTTCTAATATATAAATACAATGTTTTTTTCAAACTTAGGAGAGAGATTATTATAAATGTTCAGAGACATTTATTAAGAAATAGATTACCACCTATTTTAGGGTCTTTGAACATAAAGCTACAATGAAATCTCATTAAATGGGCTGCTTCTACTGTTCTTACCTCTGTAAATATTTGCCCTCTGTAGTGGAATTTTTCTCCTTGAGACGCAAATTCTTTCAACCTTCTGTGTTAATTAACTCAAAATGTTCTTTCTCTGGCTTAGTCCCCGCATGACTCTGTTAGACAAGATTCCTAACACTTTCCTGCCAACACTTTGCTTCGCTGCCTGATCATTTCAAGAGTAATAACTTAACACAAGTTCAACGCCTGAGTCTGGTTTTCCAGACCTTATTTAGCCTGACCTTAACAAAGGACCCTGCCTTTTATCTTGCTACCTCCCTACAGACATCTTTTCAGTTTGTCTCCTTTATCTCCTTCTAGGTGCTTTGTAATCAAAGTGAGGTTTCCAGACAGTAGCATCAGCACCACCTGGGAGCTTGCTAATGTGCAGAGTCTCAGGGGTCACCCAGTTGGAGATGGAAGGAGAAGCTGCATTTTCCAGGTCATTCCTGCACACATTAGTTGGAGAAGCCCTGCCAGGAATGCTGTGTCTGCATTCTTGACTCTGAACCTTTGCTTGTACTGTTCCCCCAAACCCCGGAGTGCCGTCCTTCTTGCCTCCACTTCGGTAAAGTTCATTTATCTTTTTGGGGCCAGCCAGTCGCACTCTAACTTTCTACCTTAAACCTTGTCATGGTACATTTTAAAATTGAGTTTTAGTTTGGAGTTAGCATTTGAAGACATTATTAGACCAAAAAAAAAAAAAAATCACACAGAGTCAAAAGAACCCTTGGAAATTTAAGTTGCCTGTCAAATATAGCATTGATGAATGAGGGTATTTTATGCTTTCTGTCAGTAAGCCCCTTGATGGTCAAGTTTGCCTCCCCAGTCAGAATACTCTGCTTTGTCTTTGGCTGAATACCAGATAGACAGAATGGCTTATGTTTAGGAATTGTATTGTAGAGAGGGTATGTCTATCACACTCCTAGGTGTGTGTACCTGAGTTTGTGTAAGTTGAATACATATAAGAAGTAACTCTTCTGAAGTGAGGCCTGATGTGTTCTCACTTGTGTTTCTGTTGCTATTTGAGTTGGATCAAAGCAAATGTGAATTATTGGGACTATTTCAAAAAATGTGCTTTGGATTATTTTGAGTTAATTGTGACTCATTCCCCTTTCATTAAAAAGAGGATTACAAATGTTTAATATATTTCTTTAAAAATAGAAAAAAATTTTCTAACTTACCACAAGGATTTTTTGGAATGGGAAAGAATCTAAATACAACAGGGAAACAAAGCACCTATGGGAAGGGAAAGGAGGAGGAGAAGGAGATGGAAGAGAAAAAGTTTCCACATAAAGTTTAAACAGTGGAAAAATACATTTTAAATAGGTTGATGTTATCTGTTATGACCTGAATTGTGTCCCCTCCAAATTCACATGTTGAAGCCCTAACCCATAATGTGACTGTATTTGGAGACAGGACTTTTAAGGAGACAGATTAAATAAGATCATAAGGGTGGGGCCCTAATCTGATAGGACTAGTGTCCTGATTTAAGAAAACACTCTGGTGTCCTGATATCTGTCTCTCCCTCTCTGTGTCTCTCTCTCTCTCTCACTCCACAAGTGCACAGAAGAAAAGGCCATGTGAGGACCCAATGAGAAGGCAGCCATCTACAAGGAAGAGAGGCCTTACCAGGAACCAACCTTGTTGACACCTTGAACTTGGACTTTTAGACTCTAGAACTGTGTAAAAATTATTGTCTGTTGTTAACCACCACCACCCCCACGCCTCTTCCCCCCCTCCGCCCCAGTCTGTGGTATTTTGTCATGGCAGGCCAAACTTGCCTAATCAAATTCTAAGGACAGGATGGATTGATGTTTTAACCTGAGGTCGCATTATTTTGGCTGTTTCAAAGACAGAACTATTCATTGTGTCATGATTAGTCTGTCCATCCCAGCATTTGCTTCCTACTTGATGACATTTGTGAGATGAACAGAGTAAAATTACTTGTTAGTTCTTATATCTGTTTAGATTTTTATTTTTTTTTATATATATGTATATGCATATAGAGTAGTCCCCCTCTTTTCTAATCTGTTTAGATTCTAAACAGAAGCTGCAGTCTCCAAATATTTGCTGATGCATTTAGGGTTTTCAAATGGATTAAATTAACCTAAACCCTGAAAAAAAAGGTGAGCCTGAAACTGAAGTCTGTAGTTTACTATGGTAATGATGTTATTGTGGGAATATGGTGGGGATCTCAAGTAGTGTTACTTCTTTGGCTAATAAAATATTCTTCCAGTAGATCAGAGCAGATAAGGTGGGGTTGTCTCTCCCTCTAATAGAGCCTTCCCAATGAGGTGTTAAGTTCAAAGCTTACCGTCTCCCTTTTTCCTTTAATGAAGAAAAAAAAAAAAAAAGACCGCAGGAGGTAAAATCCAAGTGCTAAGATTGTAATATTTTAGAGAAATGGAAAATATAGACATTAAGGTTCTCCTTCTCTAATGAGGACTCATACCTAACATTCAGGATTAATAAAGAGAATCGGTTATCTGAGGAAATTGACGTGAGCTTACATTTGGTGCATGTGTCTGCTAATATTTTGTATTTCACAATAGTCTGCATCTAATATCATGGCTTTTAAAGGGCTTCACAAATATTTAATTAATGTCATTTTATGGTAGAATAGGGGGCTTCATAGAACTGAAGATTTTGGATTAGATCTCTCTAAATTATGTTTAGTGGCTTACACCTGTAATCTTAGCATTTTGGTAGGCTGAGTTGAGAGAATTGCTTGAGCCCAGGAGTTTGAGATCAGCCTAGGCCACACAGCAAGACCTATTCTCTATAAAAAATTAAAAAAAAATAGCTGGTCACGGTGACACATACCTGTGGTCCCAGTTATTCAGGAGGCTGAGGTAGAAGAATTGCCTGAGCCCAGGTGGTCAAGGGTGCGGTAAGCTGTGATTGTGACACTGCACTCCAGCCTGGGTGACAGAATGACACACTGAAAAAAAAAAAAGAAAAGAAAAAAATTTTTGTTTTTTCCTTTCTTGTTTTGAAATGTGTCCAGATAGGCATATTGCTAGGGAAAATCACCTGATATGTATAAATGAGTACATTTGCTAAGTGTAACATTTCACTACTCCCAGCTTCTTCCCTTGAGAATATTAGACTCCAGAATTTAGTTGATTTACAAGTATGAATCTTACTGAGGCCACATGACCAAACTTACTTTGTGAAAGCCAGGAGGTTTGGTTTTAAATCCCATTTGCACTTCTACTTCTGTGTGTCAGCTTGGCTGGGCCATGGTCCCCAGATGTGTGGGCAAACATTATTCTGGATATTTGTGTGAGGGTATTTCGGGATGAGATGAACATTTAAATCAGTGAACTCTTAGTAAAGAAGACTGTTCTACCTACTGTAGGTGACCTCATGCAATCAGTTGAAGGCCTGAATAGAATGAAGACTGACCTCCACTAAGCAAGTTGGAATTCTGCCGGTGGACAACCTTTGTACTTGAACTGCAGAATTGGCCAGTTTCTGGGTCTTCCACCTGAGATCCTCTGAACTTGAACTACAGAATCACTTCTTCCCTGGGTCTTCTGTCTGCCAGCCTACCTTGCAGATTTTGGACTTGCCAGCCACTATAGTCACACGAGCCAATACCTCTCTCCTCCAATAAATCTCTTTCTAGATATATGCACATTGCCATGGTGCTGTTTCTCTGTGGAATCTGACTCTTATGCTGTGGAATCTGGGTCCTGTGTTATTTCCTCTCTGAGGCTCAAGTGTGTGGTCTGTAAGGGAAGGAAGTTCAACTGCATGGCCTCTAATTCTTCTTAAAGATTAGAAATTTCATGATGCAAACACCTCCTAATTTTGACAGGCACAACTTTTACAAAGAGTAATGAAAGCAAATTCCAGAAATGTACTAGATAAGGATATGAAAACACTTCCTTGTTTCTTGATTTTTTGCTTAAGATTTAGAGGTAGTTTGATAAGTCTCAGCTATAGTGAAATAGCATTGCCCCCAAACACAAGAGATTGTGGCTGGGTTCTGCTGTCAAGTGTGTCTTCTCTGTTCACAGTCCTACCCTTCTTCCCACTCACCACCATCCTGCTGGCATTATCCTCCTTGCTGTGGGCACTGGCATCTTTTGGGTACAGGCTTGCCCTTCTCGGTTCCTGAGCCAGACACCAAGGCAGGTGGAGCGTCAAATGACTCAGACCCTAGCTGGCATCCAGAGATGAGAGGTTGGGCACCAGTCATTCCATAGACACTGCCATTTGCCTTATGTGTGATTATGTATTTGATTCTTAACCATTTTCCTGGCAGCAAAACTAACACAGATTAGAGCACAATAGCACTGAAAAGAAACTAAGTCACTCATTGCAGCACATGGAGATAGTCACTATTCACATTTTGTTGTATCTTATTCCAGGTAATAATACAATTTAGTCTTCCTTGCCCTTCATCCTGAGGGGCATCTTGCCCTAATGTACTCTGCAGAAGGAAAGTTCCTTTATTTTCATCCCTGGTCCAGTTAGAGTTGCCAGGTATAAGTGTGCAGGTTGTGTACTGCACAATTTGGAAGGCAATTAGACTTTTCACTGTGGAACCTTTAAGTCTCTAGTGACTCTGCCACAAGCCTTTGTGTTCTATGGATTCTCCTGAAGGCTTGCAGTTAATGGAGGAAGCTAGATTATAACCTTGCCCAGAACAGAGAACAAATTACAATTGAAACTTAGACACCTCTAAGCATAAACATCCCCCAGCCATCTTGAACAAGGGAATATTTCTTACAGGCTGCTTCTTCCTTTGGCCCTAAACATCTCATCATATTCCTGAGATTTGCTCCTACCCAGGACTCTCAAATCTATGGCTCCTTAGGAGAAAGTTCTGAAAGTCAGGTTACTTTGTTACATGGAACATTTTAATTCTCCTCTTAATCTTGTCTTTTCAGATCACACCCAGGGTACCTTACTTTTCACATTCAAGAAAGTATTATCTTAAAAGGTCGGTTCTCCCAAAGAAGACGTTTCTACCCTCTTACATGTGTGTGTACAGACACTTAGAATGAAAAACAAAAGGTATTTTTCATTTCTTTGTTGGTTTTTGTTTTTCTGATGTTTGCATTTTCACTGATGGCAGAAGGATAAAAACTTGACCCTAAACACTATTTCGGGAATACAGGACTATTGAACTGTGAGTTCTTTACCAGGACTTCTCTCTTCTCAAAGGTTTGCCTGTCTTCTTCCTCTGCAATATGGCATCTAAGTCTCCCGGGCGATTGGGAAGGATCCAGGGCCAGCCCATGTACTCTCCTCAGGAATTCTTTTGGCTTCTTCAAAGATGCCTGTTGTCTTTCCCGGCACATTGCTAGAGGTGGCTATAGGGTCTGAGCTGGCATGTCTCAGGGCTTCTTTTCTGGGTGTGGCCAGGGTCAGGTGGACCATGTCCTGCAGGTTCTGCCCCACCTCAGCTCTGCCAGGTTATAGATCCTCTGAGTCTTGGCCATGGATGACTCAGGAGCTGGTCTGGGCTTCCCACTCTTCAGCCTCCACTGTGGGGTCACCCTGCAGACACCATCTGCATCCTCCCCTAGGAACCTGCAGGAACATCTGGAGCACTCCTTCCACATCAGCCTGAAGTTGAGAGAGACTCAAGGCCCTATCTCCTGCTCTTGCTCTATGTGTCACACTATTTTAGTGTGACTGTGGCTCCCTGGGTGGGCACTGGGATACCTGGAGACTAGGGCTGCCAGATTTAGAAAATAAAAATACAGGATACCCAATTACATTAGAATTTCAGATAAACAGATAATATTCAAGTATTATTTAGAATGGAACATTTGGGACATTCTTACACTAAAAAAACCCCCAAAACTTGTTGTTTATCTGAAAATAAAATTTAACTGGGAATCCTGTATTTTGTCTGACAACCCTACATCTGGATACATGTCCAAACAGACAGCGGAGTACAGCATTCTTCATCATTTGGTTCCTTCCTCATGACCTTTGGATGAACGGAGGGTCTGCAGTGGGCTCTATAGTCTGATGGCTCCTGCTGATTTTACCCTTTCCATTTGAGATTTGAGAATTTACCCTTTCCATGGCATGTTAATGCTTATTTATAAATTAGCATTATATTGGAAATAGAGTTTTATATCCACTTCCTTCTCACTTAGCATTGCCATTTTTTCCCAAGAGGTGATTTTAAAAACTTTTTTTTTTTTGAGAGACAGGGTCATGCTCTGTTGCCCAGGCTAGAGTGACCCAGGCACAGCCATAGCTCACTGCAGCCTCAACCTCATTTTGCAAGGCTCAAACAATCCTCCTGTCTCAGTCTTCTGAGTAACTAGGACTACAGGTGTGACCCACCACACCTGGCTAGTTTTTAAATTTTTTTGTACAGATGGGGTTTTGCTATCTTGGCCAAGCTAGTCTTGAACTCCTGGCCTCAAGCGATCCTCCTGCCTCAGCCTCCCAAAGTGCTGGGATTATAGATGTGAGCCATTGTGCCTGGCCCAAAACATGATTTTTAAATGGTGAATGGACTTCACATATGGCTTGGTTTTTGACTGGATTCCTGATGTGTTGAATGAGAAGTACTTCTTGAGTAGCTCTTAGGTGCTCAAGTATTGCTTCGGTGCAGGGGATACAATGGTGAACAAGTTAGAAATATGTCTATGCTCATAGATTTACATGCCAGTCAGGAAGACAGAGAGCAGACATATTGAGTTTTAAGTATTTTCATCACAAAAAATGACATGTGAGGTAATACATATGCTAATTGGCTTAATGTAGTCATTCCACAATGTGTGTGTGTATCTAAATGTCATTTTGTATACCATAAATATGCACAATTTTTATTTGTCAGTTAAGATAACATAGACACACTAAGCAAATAAAACTAATTTAGTTCATAATGAGCACTAAGCAGTGTGACCACAAAACAACGAGTGGCTACAGCGGGGGGTGATGGAAACTGGGCCAATTACAATCCTTTCTTGAGCTAAGAGATAGGTCTCTTTGTCTCTTAGATAGCAGTGATTATAAGATGTAAAATTCAAGACCTGATGGTGGTCACATTTACCACTATATGAAGAAATAAGTGGTGGAGAGAATAAAGTTAATATGCAGCTAAAAGTGACAATGAGAAACAGGAGTCTCCCTAAAGACTAAATCTCACTAAAGGGTCACATGCCCAATCACAGGTCTGGTCTCATGGCACTAACGGGACAACCACACAATAATCTGACACAAGTTTCCTAAATTTGGATTATTTAGTGTGAAGTGATGCCGTATGTGAGGCATCCATGTTGAGCCAAGCCAAACTCAATATCATTTCAGTTTCCTCTTCCTCATGAGTTAAGAAAAGTCATGGTGCACATAGGGGTGTATGCATGGGAGAAAGGGACAGTTTCATTTGGAGACATAGTCTTCTCGTAGAAACATCTTTCAAAGTGAAGCTTCGGAGCTTATGCTGGTCACAGGTGTCTACACAGCTATAAATGCACCCTAAATAGTGCTAATTGCTCTAAGTCACAACTTTGAGCCCATTGAGCTTTGAATCTCAGACCAACACTCTAAGCCAGAAATCACCACAAGCCTTTGAGTTCTAGGGCCTTTCTGAGCACCAGGGCTTTTCTGAGTCCTGAAAACACCCGAGACTGGTGGTAGGAGATGGAAGGATCCAAAACTGGGCTCTGCATCCTTGTATGGATTCCTCTCTTTCTGCTCTTCCACCTCCTCAGAGTTTAATCCATCATTTCTCCACCTGCAGGCTGAGAACCACTCAATTTTCGGAGGTGTTCTCAACTAACACAAAACATATATGAGGGGGACCCAAAAAAACCCAGAATTATTTTTTGGGTGGGTCTCTTGTATTTAGCACAGGCTTCCCCTGCTAGATAGGTGTTCTAGGAACCCATCAGCATCAGTGTACCGGTTAGTGTTGTTTGAGAGGCTGCGTTCAGCTTCAGTGAATTTTTGGGGGGAGATTCTTTCACCTCATTTGCCCATTTCATGATGAGTGATTTACAGGTGTACCTGCCCACATTGTGCTGAGTGTTCAGCAGTTTTTGACCAAAAATAGCATGATCCCTGTGCCCCACCCTCCCTATTCACCCCATCTCACCCTGAGTGACTTTTTTTCCCCCCTGGATGAAAAAAGTCCTCAAAGGGAAACGTTTTGCCAAGTGGAAGAAATAGAACAAAAAACAACAGAAGCACTAAAAGGCATCAAAATTGATGAGTTCAAAAACTATTTTGAGCAGTGGAAAAAGCATCTCAAAAGTGCATTGTATCAAATGGATAGTACTTTGAAGGTGACTGAAATTTAAACATATAGGAACAAATACACAAGTTTTAATAAATAAATTCCATTTTTTGGTTCCTCCCTTGTAGGCCAGTAAGTACTGTGATCGGACTATCTCTACTCTTGTCCAGTGAGGTTTGAACGAAGGTCACCTTCATGGTCCCTGGTGGCTCGGCCAGACCTACTCATGTGTACTTCCACTGGCCTCTCCCTTCCCATCACTCCAGCTGTAGCCCCTGGTATCTGCCAACTAGACTCAGGATTTGGACTTTTGAAGCAAGGGCACCTGGTTGAGTTGAACTAATCTCTGCTTCCTACACTAGTCACAGGCCTCATTTCCATTCAGTGTCCTGTCCTTTGTGTCTTCCTAAGCATCTTTCTAAGATTAAGTTCCCACCCTGAGCCTCCTCTTGACATAGACTTTTATTTGCTACCTAAGTCCCTCCTGATTTCTTCCTTGAGCCCAGATCCTGTACTTTGTAATTGCTGACTGAGAATCTGTAGACTACAGAGAACTCTCCACGAAGCCCAACACCAGATTTCCAAATTCTCAGACCCAGTGTAAGTCCTCTTCTTTGACATGATCAAATTGTTGGATTAATTAAAAGTAATACAGTTAAAATAAGGAATCAAAAAATTTGAAGCAAACAGTATATCCACATCCTTTTGATATAGGGCTAAGATCTTTTCTTTATGGGTCTCTCTTTGGAGTTTTTCACAGGTTTATGTGTATAAATCACACCTAAAATACAGTGTGTGCCCATTCCAGATATTTTGGGGTTTGTTTCTTTCAATTTCTTTTTTTTTTTAGTGGAAAGAGAATTTAAGATTTTAGATGAAGTTTGAGTTCAGAATTCAGCTCTTTTACAAGTGTCTTTCTGAACAATAATTTGACTGCAAGTTTTTTAGTTATTTGTACTAACAAGTCTTTCCAAACTGTTCAACTTAGTTTTCAGAGAAACACCAGTTCTACTTATTTTCTCATTTTTGAGTCATGCGGTATACAGGTACATAATATAAACAGGTTTAGGAACAAACACACTGACTCTTGCTGGGTGTTCAGCTACCAGAGCGTAGCCTCTGGGCCTCTGGGCTTCAGTAGCCATGAGCATCAGTCAGAATGCCCTACAGAGAATCAACCACCAGGTGAGGGATGACTCAAAGAGCTTCAGTTATATCGAACTCTAGCCTGGGTTTCCTATTGCTGGGCTGTGCTCTGGATTTCTAGACCTCTGATGGCAATAACCCTGGAGGTCCCTCTGTCAGACTTCCTGCCTTCCTGGTCTTTGCTGAGTGGCATCTACAGGCCTGGCCATTCAATTCCCCAGCCTTTATGTTTCCGTTTTCAGCTTCCTCTTCTCTGGGTGCTGCTGCTGGACTCAAGGCAGAGCCCTCGCTCTCTGGGTCGACCACTTGCTGGGTAGCCACAGGAGGGTCGTGGTGTGGGGATGTCACCCTCTGTCTCCCTACATGTTCACTGAAATCTGCTATTCCTTATATTAGTTGCTTTTGATTTGCTGGGAAGACAGAAAGAGGCAGAATCCATATCTGAGTTTAATACAGTGTTAAAGGGAGCGATATATGCAGCAGATGCAGGTAGTGGGTTGATCCATAATCTAATCTAATCAATGGAGGTAGGGGCTTGGAGACAAAGGTGACTAGGAACCCACAGGAATCCTGGATATTATTACATTGGACTTTTTACAAGAGTGAAGTGGGATTTGAGGCTATGGCATCTAGATCTTAAGAAGTATGGAAACCCCAGTAATATCTTGATAACATATATAATAAACTGAATTTGTACTTAAAATACACTTTTCCCCCTGGTATTAACATTTTAATTCAGGTCTAGAGGCTTTAATCAGACAATAATTTGAATTATGGTCCATCTCCTCATTTACTTGAAATTATTATGTCTCTTTTTCCCAGTTAAGTAAGAATAACAGCCCATCTAGAATTAAACCGCAATCAGCAACAATGCACTTAGAATCAAATTGTGCTAATGGGTTTCTTTTTCTTTATTAGATCTTTAGCTTCCACAAAACTACCCCCATAAGTAAAGCATTCATGTTTGAAGAAGGGATATGAAATAAGCATGCCGCAGATGATAACTGGCCTGTGCTCTTTCTTTGGAAGTACCCCACTGTCTTGGCTTGAAGAGTGGGCTTCCTTCCTGGCCTGCGTCTGCCATATGGCCCAGTTCCCCTAACCTGATTGGACAGAGGATAGTCCCCTGACTCATGCCAAGCCAATCAAGTTCTTTCTCTCAAAATACTGAGCTGTGAAACTCAGAAATCTCTCAGATAGTGATGATCTCTGGGATGGAAGGTCTTGGAAATTCTGAGACCTGAACAGCCATAATATGGCTTTCATGAGAACAAGACAGAGCTCCTTAGCCAAGAGAGAAGAACAATCATGAACACAGGCAGTGGGAATCAAGGGACAGGGCTAGCAATAAACAGAGGAGAATCTGTGTAGGTGAGAGAGGAGCAGTGTGAAATATTACAGAAAAAAAATTTTCTTGTCAAAATGGGAGAGGCAGTAAAATCAAGAATCAACTATATGATTTATGGTATAAATTGAAAATGTGTCCTCCATAGAAGGCAAACATGTGGATAAGAATGACATTATTATAAAATATTTATTAACATAGCCAGGCATGGTGGCTCAAGCTTGTAATCCCAGCACTTTGGGAGACCGAGGCAAGAAGGTTGCCCGAGCCCAGGGGTTCAAGACTAGCCCGGGCAACTTAGTGTGACCTCATGTCTACAATAAATAAATAAAAAATTAGCTGGGTGTGGTGGCGCATGCCTGTAGTTCCAGCTACTTGGAAGACTCCAACTAAAAAAAAAAAGTATATATGCATGTTTACTAACACAAGGTAAAATGGCATTTAAGTATTTTTTAAATTTGGTACCACCTTAAAAAAAAACAAGCAATGAACTTTAAACAGTATCTTGCATGCAAACTATAGATTCACAAAGTTAATTTTAGAAAGGAATATCTGGTACAGAGATTATCTAGTGCTCTAGAGACCAGACCTTAACCTGCATATACATAACCTATGGTTAAACTCCTTAGTGTGACTTCGTGAGCTTCCTCCACCTGGACCAAACCTCTCCTTCCAGCCTCACTACCTGCTCCCACTTTCTGGGGACTATGCACTCAACTCACAGGGCATACCTGCTATTTCTTGAACATGCCAGGCATCTTGTCCTAGAGGGTGGTCTCAGCAGAAATGAAGTCCAAGGCTATAACTAGGTGGGTAATGGGAAAGACACATTCTGAACTGGTTTGAGTCAAAAGCTAAAAGCCAGCCTCTAGGTGGGCTTGATCAGGAGACAGAAAAGATTAGCTGAATGAGATGCAGGTCCCAAGAAATGATTTCAGGCTAAAGCCACAAGTGTGTCCCATTGAACCTTAAGGTATTACAGTATAAGATTATACATATATTATGGTTATAATACTTTTAACTTAGATTATAGTACATACATTTCTTTGCTTCATTTTCTGTGTTTAATTTGCAAAATACATAGGTGATATGTTTTAAAAAGTACACAAAAGCAGTTAATTCCTTATTGCTGACTTAATTTTTATCTGGGTCAAGATTGGAATATCCATGGTTTTCCTGTCTGTCCCAGGTCATTTTTGTCACTGTCTGATCCTTTCCACCAGCTTGACCTTCACTTCTACCTAGAATTCTGGTGTTAATTACCTTTTCTCCACATCTGTTTACTCAGAGATCCTAGATGGTTCTAAAAAGCCTCTTTCAAGCAGCTCCTCCCACATCTGACCAGCTGTGAAATGGACAAGTTCGGGAACTCTTTTATTTCTTCCTTTATTTGAGAAGATCTCAACAGACATTTAAAGGGGACACACAGTCCCCTGAAGCTGCATATCCAATTTCTATGTATTCCTTAAGAGGTATCCTCTCTCTGGATGAATATGACAACCTGGGTTCTCAGCCTTCAACAAATCAAATTAGTATTGTAAACAGATCTCCCTACAATGAGGATTAATAAGTGCTTCTTCCCATTTCTAAGTAACTATTCATTTGTTAAACGTTAACACTTGTAATATTTTATCCATGAAATTTTATTCCAGAAATTACAAAAATCTGCAAATTGTAATATTGAGACTGATTTGAAAATGAACATGTATTTTCAAAGAGAGATGAGGCTGCAAGAAAAGGATTTACTCCGGAACCCACTGAATCCAGTTAATCATTGTCTTATTGTTTGTTCCTTCCTTTGCTTCTTTGTTCAGTATTAACCAAGTGTTTTCTGGACATTAGAGATACCTTCTGGACCTACTGGTAGTAATCATAATAATAACAACAATAGTAATATAATATGAGCCAACATTTGTTGATTTCTTACACTGTTTAAGGTGGTGCACTAATCCTTTCAGATGCATTACAGCAATTTATCCTCACAACTCTTTATTACAGGTGGCACAGAGGTTAAGTAATGTGACTCAAGATTACATAGTTAGGACATGGAGGAGCTGGTGTCTGACTCTAGAACTCTTGCATTTCAGCAGTATACACACATGAATAGGACAAACCCACCGACTGAAACAAGCCCAACACCCTTCAACATGGAGCCTGGCCCACCTGGCTGTAGGTCACTTCTTCCAGCACCTATGAAGTTCCAGGGGAAGGGTATACCTCCAGGCATAAGTTTCTTCTCTCTTCCTGCTTGTTCTGAATTAGGGAGGTTTTTAGACTCTGAGTCTCAGTCCTGATTATGTACTTAAAAATATTTGTTGATGTCTCAGTTTATTTGGGAAGCTTGTAACAGAATACCATAGACTTGGTGGCTTATAAGCAACAGAAATTTATTTCTCACAGTTCTGGAGGCTGGGACGTTCAAGATCAAGGCACTAGCAGATTCCGTGTCTAGTGAGGGTCTACTTCTTAGTTTGTAGATAGCCAACTTCTCATTGTGTCCTCATGAGGTGGAAGGATGAGGACGAGGGAGCTCTTTGGAGTCTTTTTTTAAATGTTAGGGCACTAATTTCATTCGTGAGGGCTCCACCTTCATAACCTAATCACCTCTCATAGGTGCCACCTCCTAATATCATCAACTTAGGGATTAGGGCTAAATGAATTTTGGGGGGACACAAAACCTCAGTCTATTGTAGTCCTCCATTCTCATCCTATGAAATAATAGCAGCTCCTGTACACTTAGCCTCTGAAGACAGAGATTATCAGGACCCTTAAGAAGTGTAGGACTGCTAGCTGTGGAGATCTTTTTCAGTTTTTATTAAAATTTTCACTTTCATCAATTCACTGACTCTGGAGACAAAGATGAAGTCAGTGTATCACGATGATGGGTTGTCATCGATTATTGAACCCATGGCTGATTTTCCACTTATTGAGCCAGATTTAGACATTCTGTGTCTCCTCCTCAAAGTTAATAAAGCATTTCCACCTATTCATTTATTTCTTACAAATATTTCATACTTAGAAAAAAAGTTAATGAGTCATGAGCAGAGTGCTCATCCCCAGAGAGCTCTTGAGACCAAGCCTAGGTAGGGAAGGTACATCGACTTGGTGAAGGAGGTACTTTGAGAGGACTGAATCTATTCCCAGTAAATCATGACAGAAATAACAAGTGACAGTTCAAGGATCATACCAATTTATTTAGGAAAGCAGAAAAAACTCTGAATTTAAATTTGGAAATGAAGCAAACATTTAGGATTATAAGAACAGTTTTTGACAAATTATCAAAAACAAGATGTAAAGGGTGTGTCCGTGGGGAGAGGTTTCCTCAAATTTGTATGCCTAGGCCTGTTTAAGGGAGTTCACTTTTCTCATGCAAAGACACTTGCCACTGCAGGAACATTTCTTCAGTGTTAGGTATCACAGCCTTGTTCATGTCAGGAGGAAGGGTTCCAGTGATGCCTGTCTCATTAGGACAGCAAAATCCATGGCACCTTGCACTTGTATCTCATTGGCTGGAAGTCCTATGTCCCCCTGAGCTTCAGGGAGGCTTAGAAATGAGCATGTTGCTTTTCTAGTCTCTATAATGGAAATGGGGAGGTAGAAGAGGTTGGGAATAGACTTTCTGTGAGCCATGAAGAGTACCTGTCACATTCTCTTCATTCTCTCGCCCTATTCATGCTGAGCTAATGGTTAGTGCAAGTCTCACTTCTTCCAGGAGGCCGAACTCTACTTTTGTTCTAGCCTAACGGGCTCTTGTCACTTCCTGAACTCATAGAGCTCTTGTTTTCATATGTCTAGGTCTTCTCTCCTTAACCAATAGAAAGATCCTGAAAGCAGGATCTAACAGGGTTCACTACAAAACTTGGCATATAGTAGAAATTAAACAAAAATTGTATTAGAATGACAGAATATGCCTTTTCTCACTGTAAGATATTAAGCAAAATTTGATGACTTACACATATAAATAATCCCTCATCAAACCCTTACCCATCCTTTAGAACCCACCTGAAATACCACTTAGTCCACGAAGACATCCTTAATTCTTCTTACCTGCCCTAAATGGTCTCTCTGCTGAATTTTCATACTATATAAACAAAAGATGCTCTAGTGTTCTATCATTTTTATTCATTTTATTCTAGGATGGGCAGCCATATGTGACTTTGCCTACTTGGCCCCTAATGAGTTGAATACAATGAACACCAGATCCATGTTTGGGGCAATCATATCCTTTTTCCTGGAATACATCATTGAAAATGTGTTGAGTCTTTCAGATAGAGCTGGGGTGCCAGCATTCATAAGATCATGTGAACTTGTATTCAGAGTGGGTGCCGTGACAACCCACATATTCTGCAGATATTGACTGATTAAAGACCCCGTAAGTGCTGTCATTGTATGAAGCCATAGGGAACAAAATTAAGCAAAATGCCTGCCCTCATGGGCACTCTATTTTAGTGGCAAGGGTATACTCAGGCAAAATTATGCAAGAGCAGAAACTAGGAAGCTAAGAGAAAGATAATCCACAGCAAAGAGAACTGAGCAAATTGGTAAGAGACTCTGTAGCTCCTGAAAAGACAAGCTTTGAAGATTTGGAGATTTGAGTTCATATGGTTCCCACGAAGGCCAATGGCACTTCTACCACTACCTCTATTGCTATTGTTGCTGTTATTATTGGCTAACATTTATTGAGCACTTATTATGTTCCAAGCACTAGGCTAATAATCTCTTGATGCACATTTAATAGTCTCAGTAACCTTATGATCCAGACACTTATATTACCTCTGTTTTATAAGTGATCAAGTTGAGGCTCTTAGATGGTAGGTGAGTTGCTGAAGAATGCTGACTAGTATATGACATAACAGGAACTTGAGTTAGGTTGTACTCTTTGCAAATGTGTCTTGTCATATTACTCTGCATCCTTAAAATATTCTTACAATAAACTAGCTTTGTTGGAAATCTGTTCCTTACAATCAAAGGTGCCTTATGGGCTGGGCGGGGTGGCGCATGCTTATAATCCTAGCACTTTGGTGGGCCAAGGTGGGAGGATTGCTTAAGCCCAGGAGTTTGAGACCAGCCTAAGCAATCTAGGGAGAACTTGTCTCTACAAGAACAAATAAGTAAACAAACAACTTCTCAACTTCTGATTATGAGGATTTACTCTTAATTTTATAAAAAGGGCAGATTCCTAATCCCTCATATATGGTGTCTCATGTATGGTTCCCACAAAAGACCACAAGTAACTGGGCGTGGTGGTGCATGCCTGTAGTCCCAGCTACTCAGGAGGCTGAGGTGGAAGGATTGTCTGATCCTGGGATGTCATGAGCTATGATCTCACAGCGTGAGACCCTGATTCAAAACAACAGCAACAACAACAACAACAAAACACAACAAACCCCAAACAAACAAAAACAAAAATACAGGTGCCTTAGTTAGCTGGCTAATGTAGCTCAGACTGGAGGCAGCTGGGCAGAGCTGTTCTCTATCTTTCTATTATTCTATAAAAATGTAGGCATTTAAAATAGGCTCAAAGTAAAAATAAGCTCTCTCTTGAAAAGGTTCAAAGTTAAACATTTATGCAAGTATTTTAGTTTGAATATTCATTTCTTGAATTGTATGACTAAAGTTAGGGGTTCTCTGTTGGTAAGCATCTGACCCCTGGCCAGAGGGGTAGGAGTGAGGGGGGCCGATTACAAAGTTAATACAAGGAGCACACAAGTACATTGGCATACCAAATATCATCTGTAAACTGAGTAAATAATATATCCTGCATGTATATGAGCCATATGTTCTAAGGGTCGAGATAGTTACTGTCCATAAATAAGGATGCTAGTAGTTACTGAATTCATACTAGCTTTTCGTTATTCATTTTCTATTTCAACAGACACCATATATGAGGGATTAGGAGTCTGCCCTTTTTATAAAATTAAGAGTAAATCCTCATAATCAGAAGTTGAGAATCACTATTGTAAATTATACCAAAAGGGTACCAAGTCTTTATAGTGGGGAGGAAAGATACGCTGCTGTCACTCACTAATCCTGCACGCATGGCAGGCAGCTCTCACTGATAAGGATGTTCTTTGTGGTAGATTCCAATACAGCCTTACACTCTCATTATAATGACCAGAAAGCCACTACCCACTAAGTGGAATTAGCCTGTGATATGCTGCCATTTCTTGTTTAGAAATGGAAGAACTTGTGTTGTTCACTGACCATTCCGTTATATTTTTTCGAGTCCAGAGAGAGCATTGGAGATTGAGAAGTTAGTTTTATCCCATTTCTTGCTTATTTGGCCATGTGTCAGGGTTCTTGACTCACCAAATCTGGTGCCTTGCTCATTTCAGTTTGTCAACTGGGTAAAACAAAACTTCCGTATATGGCATTAATAAACCAACGTCGTTGAGCTTCTGTAGGGAGCAGTAGTTGAGGAGTAAATGTTATGGCATAATTGAAATTATAAGTCTTTCAACTCCCCAAGCAACGGAGCCCCCTCCCTACTGCTTAAAAGTTTGGATTATTATTCTCATCCCATTTAAAAATAGCACAGATTCTGCAGCAAGATGATGGAGAAGTTGTCTGGGGTTTTAATCACTGATGACCTCATCTTCAAATGGTCAGTGGTAATAAACAAGAAGGAGGGATTTCCAAGGGAGCACGGCCTTAATAAGGTAAGATTTTAAAATTAATTTTTCAAGTTAATTAAAATGTCCAAAAGCACAATAAAACCTCAGAAAATCTGGCAAGGGAATGGCAGCAGGCCTGATTAATGCAAGTCAACTGTCTTCTGAGGGTAATAGTAATAATGATGAGATTATGGATATGGAAGAAACTGCTTAAAAGAAATGTGATGCATGTGGAATACAAACTGCATCCCAGTTACTATTTTATGGTGCACAATGGATCTTATTAAGGAGGAATAGCGGCAAGAATTACCACCGAATTGCTCAATAAAAGTATTGTGTAATTAACAGTGGTGTAGCAGCAGCTGGAGTGATGCCTCCCATTGATATTCCATATTCTTCACTTATTTCCAGTTTGCTAAGGGGGTGTGGGTTCTAACTAAGACTGTTTATTTATCTGATCACTAAACAGTAAACATTTGTGGAGCAGGGCACTAAGCTAAGAGACAAGGAGGATATGACAATGCGGGAAGGCTGTGCTTTGGCCCTCAGGGGGCTTATATTCAAAAAGAGGAGTTAAGATATGAATGTAATTAACACTAATACAATGCAGATTTTGTTGAAACCTTCTGTAGAGGTCAAAAGAGGGAGAAATTACTTTTGGCAAAAGGGATTTAGCAGAAGTGCCACAGAGTACATGGCATTTGAGAAGGGCTTTGATGTTGATGTTCCTAAGATTTTGACAGGTGGAGATAATTTTCTACTTGTGAGTTCTTACATTTTTGAAAAAGCTATATGGTATACAAATAATGCCACCAAGGCAAATAGGGAGCAGTGGAGACATACTTGTGGTGAAGCGTGTAGTCAAAGTAAATAAGGGGAGATATATTTCTTAATGATAGGTCGCGAAGGCTAATCTGGCACATGAAATGGAAACATTTAATGCCCTACAAATATATCTTGTACAAAGCAGAATTTGGGCATTTTGGAGTCAGGCAGTTATGAATGAGCCAGATATGCTTGACCTTAACTGTGCTTTAGAAAGTTATGCTGGCTTACACAGAGGACTTGGGGGATAAGAAGCATGTCATAAAATGATTTTGGGGGTGCTGCAGCAATAGAGCATGATGGAAATGATGGGAGCCTCAACTTATGGAAAGTGCCTTGTGCAAATGGAAAGGAGAGAAGAGTTGACAGTCACATGGTGGATACAGGACTAATAAAACTTGAGCAAAGAGGAGAGAGAGATCAAAGATGGCCACAAATTTGAGTTTGGGTTATGAGGAGGATGGCTGGATACACACCAACAGTTTGGTGGGTGAAAGAGATTGGGGAAATAATAAAGATGTGTTGGTGCAATAATATTTGATGCACCTGTACAGCTACTTCTCCTGCATAACACAGCTGAGGTCATTGGTCATCTATTTTAGTGTGACGCTGAGCTCTAGTTAATGCCTCTTAGATCCTGTGATGATATCGAGTTTAGGTGCTATCAGAATGTGCTTGTGAGGTAAGACACATTGACATGGAATTATATGTTTTCCAGGCATGTATAGAAGGTTCTTTAAACATCATCCATTTGAGCACCAATGTATTCCAGGGTCATTTAGAATAACAGCCGAGCTTTTCTGTCTCCAAGGTGAAGGCAGTATTGGGTTTAGCTCAGTTCTTGGGTCCGGGAAGAATTGTGGGCCCAAGATCATGGGATACAACAGATCTGTAGTTTGGTTTTTATAAGATTCTCTTCGGGCATCTTTTTTATTTTCTTTTGCTCCTAAGAATGCATTCCAGCCTTCCTTTCTTATTGGGTTTCTATTATTTCTGGCTATATTTGCTTCACCCAGCTGTCTTTGTTTCTGGCATTGGAGCTGATGGGCACAGAATGTGTTGAAGTGTAGAAACCAGCTGACAGCAGAGTATGATGAAGCACTAAGAGGAAATTGTCAAGAAATTCAAGATGAAGTAGATTATAGTCTGAAGGCCCAAAATCCACGCTAGGCTCATAAACTTAGTTCGTTTTCAACTCCCTTGCCTCCTTAGTCCCTTTTAACAATTTCCAGTAAGGCATCAAGTTTCCAGCTTTGTTACTTCTCAGATCCATCCCTGCCTCTGTAGCTCCAGAGTCTCAGTCCTGGTGCCTGCCTTCTTTAATGAGGACTACCACAACCTTCTAACTGACTCTCCGAACTCTGTCTGGTCCTCTTCCAAGCTATCCTATGAACAGCAATGCATGCTTTTTTCGTTTTCAGGATTCACCAAAGTCTCTATGGCCCTCAGTTGTTCTGGAATCAGATTTAAAATCCTAATCCTGGAATTTCAGCCTCTCTCTTGATCATTTGCCCTCCTCAGGTGTCCTTGCTACCTGCTCATGTTTTGTTTTTGTTGGCCAATAGCCTTGCTGCACTACATGTGCAATGACTGCAGGCCACTTTTGAGAAGTTGCAGGCACCCCTCCTTCCTAAAATGCCATTTCTCTTCCCCTTTCCCACATATGCTTCAGATTTCCTTTCTCTTTGAGGTCTTTCTTGTTACGATCAGGCAAACTACTTCTTAGCGTGGATGGGCGTGACTTTGTTACCTTAAACACAAGTGAATTAAATGGAGGTTACTAAATCTTTTCTTTTTAGCAGGCTGTGACACCAATCTTTTCCCTTCTGGTAAATTTGCCTCCTGATAACTTTTCCCTTTCTCACTGAACATGGTCCTACTCTGCTGCTGTCTGAAAGAATTATTGCACAGCTAAGCTAAGTCACCTGCCAAACATAGATCCTAAAAGTACAGCTTACAGAACATCATAGTATTTTCCAAAGAGTACTTGGATTTTAAAAAATAGGTTGTATTTTCACGTAAGTATGGGAAGTCCTGGATTAAGCAGAGTTAAATGGGTTTCTTTCTGGAGGACTACGTAGAGATTTTAATAATGTATGTGCGTAATGGATCTCCAAGAAGGGGTGTTTTATGATCCATGAGAATTAGGGATAGCTCTCCTCTCTGAGTCAGGACCTCCTTTGATTTCTTTTTTATTGCAATGAAATATAAATTTCAGGACATCAAGAGATAGAAACCAACTTTTTATTTCCTTTATTTTATTTAGCCAGTGCTAAATATAACCTGGGTACTACTTGCCTCTGCCTGAAGGTGAAAGCCTTCAGGACCCAGAACTGGCACAGATTCCTCTCTCTCTGGGGGAGGATGACAGAGAGGTGCCTTCTGCCTGACACTGTGTCCCTGCCAGCACAAAAGGGCAACCATTCTAAAAAGGGAAACATGGTCTCAGTCCTTCTGACTGCTTTCCTCAGGACAGAAATTGCAGGCCAATGATGCCAGCAAACTCAACATGCTTACTTCATTAGGCTGCTTAGGGGTAGGTTCTCCCCCCACCCCCCCATTCTTAGTAGAACATTAACAAGAAAACATAACTTTTATTTTTATTTTATTTTTTTATTTTTTATTTTTTATTATGGTATTGTGGGGTACAGTTAGGGGTTAGGCATACAAAAATGCTTCGTTCAGGCACCCTTGATGATAAGAGGTGTCTCCCCATCCCCAGACAGATATTTACCACCATTAATCCC